>QANY01004804.1:6605-30782 GCA_003255025.1 Datisca glomerata | reverse complement strand
AGGGAAAGCTTGTTTGCTTCTGAACATGCTATTTGTTCTTAGAAGCACCTGTAAAAGCTTCATTTACAAAACATGGGGCTCCACCCAATGATGAAGGAACCCTTAAAGGACTAAAATCCAGTAATAACAAGTCATTGTGTACCTGAGAAGAAGGGACCAAAGAAATGTGCCCACAAGACATTGAGAGCTCATCCAAACCTTTGATTTGCTCCTCATTAGAGCTAGAAGCAGCCTCATCATTGCCATTAATGGCCATTTGGACCTTTCCTCCCTTATTTGGTGAGTTAAGGTTGTAGCTAAAGGTGCCAAAACAAGTAGCATGCTCCTTGTCATCTCCATTAATACGAGCAGCAAGTGCTTCTGCCACATTTAGTGCACGAACACACACCTTCTTCTCACCAACTTCTTTGTTCTCCATAGCTAAAGTCTTATCCAAACTTGGAGATTCCTCCAAGGAAGAGCTAGAAGCAACTCTGACTTCTGGGTTTTCCAGCATCGAACTCCCATCTCCTTTAAACTTTAGAACATCTTCATGAGACTGAAAGATCATCTTAGCCGAACTTTTCTTACTGATCTTTGAACCTTGCTGAGTCTTGGTTTCAAAATAAGCATCATTCACCATTTTAGAAACTAAGCTCAGCTCCTCCTAGAGGAGGAGCAACAGAAAAGCCTCACCTGGTTTCTAGAGAGAAGGGAGAGCTTCTCTCTCTAAACATTGTTACTTCCCCTCAATACCTTACCCAAAACACGTTTTTCTTTTTTTTTTCTTTTTTCTTTTTTTTTTTTACATTAGTGGTCTTTGGTCCTGCATCAAAACAGCTCCAATTCCTATGCCACTAGCATCACATTCAATCTCAAAAGTTTTATCAAATTTAGGTAAAGCAAGCAAAGGTGCAGCGCACAATTATCCATAAGTTCATTAAATGCATGTTCTTGTGCCTCACTCCAAACAAAACCAACATTTTTCTTAACTAACTCATTCAAAGGTGCGGCTATTGTGCTAAAATCCCTAATGAATCTCCTATAGAAACCAGCAAGCCCATGAAAGCTCCTCACGTCACTAGCATTCTTAGGTCTTGGCTATTCAATTATGGCCTTACCTTGTCCTCGTCAACCTCAATACCTTGACTAGACACTACAAAACCAAGAAAATTAACCATTTCCATGCAAAAACTACACTTCTTAAGGTTAGCATACAACTTTTCAGAAATCTGCCCAATAAGTGCTTTCTTGAAAACAGAGAGAACCTAGGAGAGAAGCTCTCCCCTCTCTCTAGAATTCTGGTTTTAGTTTTTTGCCTCTCCCTCCATTAGGGGAGGCCACGATCTCTAACCATGGTTAATGATGATTACATTAAGCATGCTACAGATGTTGGTAAGCAAGTTTCAGGTAGTGTTAAGAAAGATTCAGCTAGTGCTCAAGCTAAGCTTGAGGTGTCTTTCAATGGCCATGCTGTTTTCAATGATATGGTTACTAAGGGAGCTAGGGAAGCTAATGCCCATGTTATTTGTTTTAATGCTCTTAAGCAAGGTTCTAATACTAAGAAATTTGGACCAGAGAGTGCTTTCGTTGAGCTTGGGAAGTTAGAAGCTCAGTCCAAGGAAGCTTCGAGTTTATTAGTTGTAAAAGAGATTATTTCTGATCATTCAAAGCTTAGAGATAATTTTATTTCTTCTGATCACAATCGGAGCAAAATACTTGAGCTGACTCTTTCACACAAACTTCGTTTAAGTCTTAAGAGAAGTAGCATAAGAGGAGGAGCTAGAGGTGGTGCTCGGAGATCAACCAGCTTGCCTAGAGCTCGAAAGGTAGTAGATGATACTCATTATCTCTCTGTCAAAGGTAATGATGAGTGTTCTTTGATAGAAGACAAATCAAGCTTGTCTCAAATAGTGTTGCTTGGAGAAGAGGAAAAGCAGCTGCCAAGCATATCAAAAGGGAGAGGTGACAGCTCCTTTTTGGCAAGTGGGTGTGATGTGGTCAGCTTGGAGAAGAGTGAGGCTCCAGCTCCCAAGCTTCAACTTGGTCAACAATCTACTTCTATCCTTTCTAATATAAAGAACACTCAAAAAAGTAATTTTTTACTAGATAAGAAAATTGCCTTGCAACTTTGGGCTAAAAGAGGAATTCAGGAGGTCTCGGCTGCCAGAGGCCTTTTCTATTTCAAATTTGGCTCTGTGGAGGATAGAAACTCAGTCTTAGAAGATGGACCTTGGCACCTCTTAGGTAGGCCTATTGTGCTTAAAGAGTGGCAGCCAAATATTAAATTCTCAAAGGAGAAACTTTCAACCCTTCCAATTTGGGTTAAATTGTGGAATGTTCCAATTGAATTATGGACTGAAACAATATTCTTTGGGCATGCTGCTAGTTAGTGAAATAGTTTAGTGAGAGAAGCTCTCCCCTCTCTCTAGAATTCTGGTTTTAGTTTTTACCTCCCCCTGCCTTAGGGGAGGCCACGACCTTTAACAATGGTTAATGATGAGTACATTAAGCACGCTGCAGATGTTGGTAAGCAAGTTTCAGGTGGTGTTAAGAAAGATTCAGCTAGTGGTCAAGCTAAGCTTGAGGTGTCTTTCAATGGCCATGCTGTTTTGAATGATATGGTTACTAAGGGAGCTAGGGAAGCTAATGCCCATGTTATTTTTTTTAATGCTCTTAAGCAAGGTTCTAATACTAAGAAATTTGGACTAGAGAGTGGTTTCTTTGAGCCTGGGAAGTTAGAAGCTCTTCTGTTAGTGTTTGGGTGCCTCCAGCTTGTGTGTTGGTTGGTTCCTTTTTGTTTGTGTCTTTTTCCTGGGATATGCCCCTTGTATATTTGTATGTTTTTTTTCGGTTTATACAATTTTTTAATTTACCGAAAAAAAAGAAGCTCAGTCCAAGGAAGCTTCGAGTTTATTAGTTGCAAAAGAGATTATTTTTTATCATTCAAAGCTTAGAGATAATTTTATTTCTTTTGATCACAATCGGAGCAAAATACTTGAGCTGACTCTTTCACACAAACTTCGTTTAAGTCTTAAGAGAAGTAGCATAAGAGGAGGAGCTAGAGGTGGTGCTCGGAGATCAACCAGCTTGCCTAGAGCTCGAAAGGTAGAAGATGATACTCATTATCTCTCTGTCAAAGGTAATGATGAGTGTTCTTTGATAGAAGACAAATCAAGCTTGTCTCAAATAGTGTTGCTTGGAGAAGAGGAAAAGCAGCTGCCAAGCATATCAAAAGGGAGAGGTGACAACTGCTTTTTGGCAAGTGGGTGTGATGTGATCAGGTTGGGGAAGAGTGAGGCTCCATCTCCCAAGCTTCAGCTTGGTCAAAAATCTACGACTATCCTTTCTAATAAAGGAAAGGACACTCAAAAAGGTAATTCTTTATTAGATAAGGCTCCTCTCTCCCATCATGACGTGGACAGCCCTTAGGGTGACAGGTGGCAGCTTCTTTGTCTAAGGAGAAAGAGAAAGTAGATGGTGTTTTGATAGAAGGGAAGAGAAAGAAGATATTTCTCTTTCCCATGACAATGATGTGAACGTAGGTGGAGTTCCAAAGCTGGTGGCAGATTCTCTCTCCTCCCTTAGCTCAACCTCAGCATTGATTGTGAGTGACAAGGTGGATTTGACTTCTAACAAAGAGGTCAGGGGCTGCCATTGTCGTGGGTTTGAGCTTGGAGAAACCACTCTCTCTCCTAAACCAGATTCTAACGGGAAACAGAAGGTGCGCTCTTCTCCTCCCTCCCCAACTTCTTCTTCTAAAAAGCTACCTGAGAATAGAGTTTATCAAGACCTTTTAGCTAATAAGAGTTTTGCTCATGAGAAACCGGCTGGTTCATGGGCTGAAAAGGTTAAAGGTAACCTGAAAAAGAAGCTAAGCTTAGGTTATGTGAGCTCTTCCTTTACGGAAAATGGTAATGTCACAGTCAAGCTCCCTGATTATATTACTAAAGAGAATTTTTCTAGGTGGGAAGGCTGCCTTGTTGGCTACTTTGTTGGAAGGGCAGCTCCATTACACTTAGTTCAGAAAATTGCTTTGCAACTTTGGGCTAAAGGAGGAATTCAGGAGGTCTCGGCTACCAGAGGTCTTTTCTATTTCAAATTTAGCTCTGCGGAGGATAGAAACTCAGTCTTAGAAGATGGACCTTGGCACCTCTTAGGTAGGCCTATTGTGCTTCAAGAGTGGCAGCCAAATGTTAAATTCTCAAAGGAGAAACTTTCAACCCTTCCAATTTGGGTTAAATTGTGGAATGTTCCAATTGAATTATGGACTTAAGAAGCTCTAAGTCACATTGCTAGTGCTGTCGGTATCCCTTCTCACTCAGACAATGATACTGCTTCTAGTTATAGACATGATTATGCTAGAGTTTGTGTGAAAATTTCAGCCTCCTCTTATTTGATTAAGTTTTTCACCATTGACCTTAGCCTTGACGGATGGGATCCAGTGGTGGAGGTGGAGTATGATTGAGGCTCCAGCTCCCAAGCTTCAACTTGGTCAACAATCTACTACTATCATTTCTAATCAAGGAAAGGACACTCAAAAAGGTAATTCTTTATTAGATAAGGCTCCTCTCAAGCATCAGAAGGGTATGTTTAGAGAGAGAAGCTCTCCCTTCTCTCTAGAAACCAGGTGAGGCTTTTCTGTTGCTCCTCCTCTGGGAGGAGCTGAGCTTAGTTTCTAAAATGGTGAATGATGCTTATTTTGAAACCAAGACTCAGCAAGGTTCAAAGATCAGTAAGAAAAGTTCGGGTAAGATGAGATTTCAGTCTCATGAAGATGTTCTAAAGTTTAAAGGACATGGGAGTTCGATGCTGGAAAACCCAGAAGTCAGAGTTGCTTCTAGCTCTTCCTTGGAGGAATCTCCAAGTTTGGATAAGACTTTAGCTATGGAGAACAAAGAAGTTGGTGAGAAGAAGGTGTGTGTTCGTGCACTAAATGTGGCAGAAGCACTTGCTGCTCGTATTAATGGAGATGACGAGGAGCATGATACTTGTTTTGGCACCTTTAGCTACAACCTTAACTCACCAAATAAGGGAGGAAAGGTCCAAATGGCCATTAATGGCAATGATGAGGCTGCTTCTAGCTCTAATGAGGAGCAAATCAAAGGTTTGGATGAGCTCTCAATGTCTTGTGGGCACATTTCTTTGGTCCCTTCTTCTCAGGTACACAATGACTTGTTATTACTGGATTCTAGTGCTTTAAGGGTTCCTTCATCATTTGGTGGAGCCCCATGTTTTGTAAATGAAGCTTTTACAGGTGCTTCTAAGGACAAAGAGCATGTTCAGAAGCAAACAAGCTTTCCCTTGTCTGAAAAACTCAGGCAAATCACCAAGGGTTCTCTGGCCAAAGGAGGAGCACGAAGAAGAGAGATGATCAAGGGTGAAATCTTTTGTCCATTGGTCAATGAGGCTGTACTTGAGAGCCAATCAACTCCTGCCACCTCACCAATTCTAGCTAACCCTAGTTGTGCATGGAGTACAAACAATGACATGCATTCTGATCAAAAAGTGAAAGGACAAAAGCAAAAGGAGAAAGGACACCTACTCTTGCATACCTTGGGCAACAACAAAGCTAAAACTTTGCTTGCAAGGACAGACAGCCTGCCCCAAAACCCGGAGCAAGGACAATCAGTCTTAATTGTGGCTGTACCTGAAGATAAAGGTGATTTGACATTGCCTTTGCCCAAGACATCCTTGGAGCACGTTTTAGGTACCCTTGTACTACCACCTATGCATGGATATGACTCCTCCACGTCAGCTCCATCAAGGACAGACAGCCTGCCCCAAAACCCGGAGCAAGGACAATCTGTCTTAATTGTGGCTGTACCTGAAGATAAAGGTGATTTGACATTGCCTTTGCCCAAGACATCCTTGGAGCACGTTTTAGGTACCCTTGTACTACCACCTATGCATGGATATGACTCCTCCACGTCAGCTCCATCAAGGACAGACAACCTGCCCCAAAACCCGGAGCAAGGACAGCCTCTCTTAATTACAGTTGTACCTGAACATAAAGGGGATTTGACCTTGCCTTTGCTCAAGACATCCTTGGAGCATGTTTCAGGTACCTTTGTACTACCACCTAAGCATGGAAAGGACACCTCCACGTCAGCTTCATCTTCTCCAACAGCTCGAAAACCTCATTCATCCATTTTTCCAGAATACAATCAAGTAGTTGATGATCTTGAGTTATATGCTTTTACTCAGGGGTTTAGACGAAATTGTGAGTATTATCCTTCCCCCAAACCTTTGGAACCTTTAAAGAATAAGGAGGTGGCTGCTAAGGGTATTTCTGAAACCCTTAAGTGCAACACTATCTACCATAAACTTTGTGAAGCTTCACCTAAAGCTCAACAAAAGGATGGATCTTGGGCTGATAAAGTTAAGAGAAACCAACCTAGTAGGTTTGAGCTTGAGTTTCAGGAGTCTACAATTTATGAAGAACATAGGGTCATTGTAAAGCTCCCTGACTTTGTTACCAAAGACAGCTTTGCCAAATGGGAGACTTGTTTGGTTGGCTATTTTGTGGGTAAAACAGCTCCATTACACTTGGTTAAGAGGATTGCGTTGCAGCTTTGGAAAGGGAGAGGTCTCCTTGATGTTCAAGCTTCCAAAGGACTCTTCTATTTCAAATTTGATAACTTAGAACATCGAGATTATTTCTTTAAAGATGGACCTTGGCATTTGTTAGGGAAACCTCTTATTCTGCAACCATGGGAGCCTAATGTCAAATTCACAAAGGAAAAGTTAGCTAAGATCCCCATTTGGGTGAAACTTTGGAATGTTCCCCTTGAGTTGAGAACCTCTGAAGCTCTAAGCTACATTGCTAGTGCAGTGGGTAAACCCCTATACTCGGATCACTTGACTGCAAAAGGAGTGAAAAGAGACTTCGCTAGAATCTGTGTTGAGATTTCAACCAAGTCAAGAATCCTTAAGCATCTTGATATTGATCTTGGTATTGAAGGATGGGATCCAATTGATGTTTTTGTAGAGTATGAGGGCCTACCAAAGAGGTGTGACAAGTGTGATATCTTTGGTCATGATTGTGATTTCATCCAGCAAGCTAAAACACTTTCTCCTAATCCCCAAGCTACAGCCCCATCTCTACCACAATCCAACCCTAGCTCCACCTCAAACTCCCCAAATCACTCCTCTCCCTCATCCCCCACACATTCCACCCCAAAACAATCCCCCATTTCTCCCTCACTTCTCCCAAACACCACTCCCTCAACCCATTTGGATGATGACAGTGGCTGGATTGAGATTCCATCCAAGAGATCAAGGAAGAAAATCAACTCAGAAGTGGGACTTGAATTGGCCTTAGTGCTAGACCAAGACATAGTTGAAGCTTCCCCACTAAGGGTGGAACCTATTGAGCACTCAACTGAGGAAGAAGAGGATAATCTTGCTGTCGTGAGCAAGAACCAAGAGCTTTCCACCCCTTCACCTTCTCTAAACACTTCCAGCTCAAGCAAAAGGAGAAAGAAGAAGAAGAAGAAGAAGGTCAATGGCACACCACACCCTGCAAAGGGTAGAGATAAAGGAGTTGCAGCTAGTGGAGAAACCCACAACCCACCCATTCATGTTTAATCTTGCTACTTGGAACATTAGGGGGCTCAATGACTCCTTAAAACAAGCTGCTGTGAGGAAGCTTTGTAAGAATTCCAATCTTTCTCTTTGTTCTTTACTTGAAACTAAAGTGAAAAACTTTAAATTCACTAATCTTGCTAAGGCCATTTTTCCTAATTGGGAGGTGGTAGCAAACTACAATTTTGCTGCAGGGGGTAGAATTTGGGTTGCTTGGGACCCAAAAGTACTTGATGTAATAGTTTTGGATACTACTGACCAAGTTTTATTTTGTAAGCTTACTATTAAGCATTCTAATGTTGTATGTTATATCACATTCGTATATGCTTCAAATTCTAAAGTGATCAGGAAGAAGCTTTGGGAATCCTTGTGCTCCCACCACTCACTCACTTCTCATGCCCCATGGCTTATCACCGGAGATTTCAATGTTATTGCCTCCCCTAGTGAGAAATCAGGAGGAGCTAAGGGATGGGATGATGGCATCTTTGACTTCAACAAATGCACTTTCACTATTGAGGTTGAGGACCTTGCATACTCAGGTTGTCAATTCACATGGTCAAACAAGCATAATGATGGAACCTTTATTATGTGTAAGTTGGATAGAGCCATGGCAAATATTCACTGGATGGACTCGTTCCCTGACACAAAGTGTCTCTTTGCTCCTCCCGGCATCTCTGATCACAGTCCAATTGTCTTACAAATGGAGAAGGACTCCTATAAACCAAGAGTAAGCTTCAAGTTTTTTGAGTTTTGGTTTGAAAGAGAAGGGTTTTGGCAGCTTTTGGATAGAGTTTGGGGGGCTGAGATTTCAGGGACAGCAATGTTTAGGCTCTGTAAGAAGCTTAAGGCACTCAAAGGTGAACTGAGGAGGTTCAACCAAAGATTTTGCAGTGATCTTCCTTCTAGAGTTAAATTGGCTGAAGCACACATGGAGTCAATTCAAAACTTGTTGGGAAATGACCCTTTAAATGCATTGTTACAGGCTCAGGAGAGAGATGCATGCTCCAAATTCTTTGAGCTTAGACATGCTGAAGAGAGCTTCTACAGGCAGAAGTCAAGAGTACAGTGGCTTCAGTTGGGTGATCAGAACACTTCTTTCTTTTTTCAAAGTATGAAAAAGAATAGATTCAAAACCAGGATTACACACCTGGACAACCAAGGCTCTCTACTTACTTCCCATGAGGAGATCCAGGATCATATATTAGATTACTACAAAAATCTCTTGGGTACACCAAATGAAGAAATGGGAGTCAATTGGAGTATACTTGATTGTGCTTTGCCAAGAAAGCTTGGACCTGATCAGGCTGTACCTTTGGCTCTTCCCATTGAAGAAAATGAGGTCAAGCAAGCTATTTTCAGTATGGGAAGTGGCAAAGCTCCTGGACCAGATGGTTTTTCAGCTGGGTTCTTTAAGAAAGCATGGCATGTGGTGGGTGGGGATGTAACCAAAGCTGTTTTGGAGTTCTTTACTACAGGTAACCTCCTAAAAGAGGTTAACTCAACTGCAATCACCTTAATACCAAAAGTCCCTAATCCCACTAGTATTGGGGACTTTAGACCTATCTCTTGCTGCAATGTAGTCTACAAGTGCATCACAAAAATACTTGCTGAAAGACTCAAGCTTGTATTACCCAACATCGTAAGTCAGAACCAAAGTGCTTTTATCCCAGGAAGGAGAATGGCTGACAATATTTTTCTCTCCCAAGAATTACTTAGAAGCTACCATAGATCACTTGGTTTGCCAAGGTGTGCTCTCAAGGTGGACCTTAAGAAAGCCTATGATAGTGTGAACTGGTCACTAATAGGTAAAGCTTTTCAATGCCTTGGCTTCCCAAATGTTTTCATTTCTTGGGTCATGGAGTGCCTTTCTTCTCCCTCATACTCAGTGAATATAAATGGTGAGCTGCATGGTTACTTTAGGGGTGCTAAAGGAATTAGACAAGGGGATCCAATCTCTCCTTACATCTTTGTCATCATCATGGAGGTCTTGACAGGGATCTTGAGCTTTGCAGCCAAACACTCAGAGTTCCAGTTCCATTGGAGGTGCAAAGAGCTTAACTTAGTTAATCTGTGCTTTGCTGATGACCTACTCTTATTCTGTAAAGGAGACAAAAAAAGCGTGCATGTGCTTAAGGAAGCTTTGGCCATTTTCCAAGAGCTATCAGGGCTTCAACCAAATATTTCAAAGAGTCAACTGTTCTTATCAGGGGTGAGCACAGAGATGTCTTCTATCATTCATGCTGAACTGGGTTTTACAGAAGGGTCTCTTCCAGTTAGATATCTTGGTGTCCCACTCATTACAACCAAGCTTACCAAATCAGATTGTCAAGGTTTGGTTGACAGACTCACTATGAGAATCAGTTCTTGGGAATCAAAGTATTTGTCTTATGCTGGAAGACTCCAACTTATCAAGTCTGTCCTTATGGCTATGGTCAACTTTTGGAGTGGTCTCTTCATTCTCCCTAAAAGAGTGGTGAAGACAGTCCAATGCTTGGTAAGAAATTTTCTATGGAATGGCCAAGATACTAAAGCTTCTGGGGCCAAGGTAGCTTGGGCAGACCTATGTTTTGACAAGGTACAAGGTGGGTTGGGCCTTAGGGATTTGGTTCTAGCTAATGAAGTTGCTATAGCCAAACACTTATGGTTCTTGCTACTCCCTTCTAAAAGATCACTTTGGAAAGATTGGTGTCAAACATACCTAATCAGAAAGAGTTCAATTTTCTTGGTTTCCATTCCTTCAAACCCATCTTGGGTTTGGAGAAAGCTTCTCAAGCTCAGGAGCAAGTTTCTGCCCTTTTGCTCTATAACTATTGGAGATGGTACTACTGTGAAGCTTCTTACAGATAATTGGCATCCTCTAGGTGTCCTTTGGGCCAGATTTGGGCAAAGACTTTTGTCAGGAACTTCTTGGACTATGGACTCTATGGTGAGTGTTGTCATTCAAGACAATCAATGGCATTGGCCAACTTCAAACACCTTTGAGTTTCTTGAGATTAGAAGTGTTCCAATTCCTCCTCCCCAAGCTCAACGACAAGATGTTTGGAAATGGAGTTCAAGTCAGAATGGAGATTTCTCTCTAAGTCTAACCTATAAGGCACTGTCCCCTACAAGACAACCGGTTAAGTGGGCAAAGGTGATATGGTTCTCTAAACACATCCCAAGGTGCAGCTTTATCTCTTGGTTGGCTTTGAGAAACAAACTTTCCACTAGAGATAGGGTTGCACAATGGGACCAAACACCAGGGTTTTCTTCTGATTGTGTGTGTTGTGTTGGCTACCAGGAGACACATGAGCATCTTTTTATCAATTGTTGTTATGCAGCCAGAGTATGGGCCACACTTGTGAACAAATGTGATCTACACTGCCAGGTTAGGGATTGGGATCAGTTTGTAGATTGGATGCTAACTAATGCAACAGGGAAGTCACTCAAAGGAGTCCTAGTTAAGCTAGCTTTTACTTCCTTCATCTATTATATATGGAGAGAAAGAAATGCAAGGATTTTTGAAGGCAAAATCAGAGATTCCAAGATCCTAACTGAAGCTATTTCACAATTAGTCAGATTAAGGTTTTGGGATTCGAAGTGTTTTGGCACTAATGATACTAATCTACGTTTAGTGGATAGATGGGGTCTTAACCCAAGCATTTTGTAAACCTTTGCTGTCTTATGAAGCATTGATATCTAATTTCAGTACTTTACATATTACCAGTTTAATTTGCGTGCAGATCTTAAGCCTCTAATCAGGCTCTAATTTTGTACTTCCTGGGGTATGCCCCTTGTACATGTGTAAGTATCTTTTGGTTTATACAATTTGTTTACCCAAAAAAAAAAAAGGCTCCTCTCTCCCATCATGACGTGGACTGACCCTTGGGCGACAGGTGGCAGTAAATGGTTCTTTGATAGAAGGGAAAGAGAAAGAAGATATTTCTCTTTCCCATGCAATGATGTGAACGTAGGTGGAGTTCCAACGCTGGTGGCAGATTCTCTCTCCTCCCTTTGCTCAACCTCAGCATCGATTGTGAGTGACAAGGTGGATTTGACTTCAACCAAAGAGGTCAAGGGCTGCCATGGTCGTGGGTTAGACAGGACTATGCTAGAGTTTGTGTGAAAATTTCGGCCTCCTCTGATTTGATTAAGTTTTTCACCATTCACTTTGGCCTTGACGGATGGGATCCAGTGGTGGTGGATGTGGAGTATAAGTGTCTACCAAAGAGATGTGCTAAATGTTGCCTCTTTGGTCATGATTGTGATGCCAAAGTGGCCGCTAAGAGTAATCTAGCTAATGAGGTAGAAACCGCTAGCAAAGATTCTTCTCCCCAAGATAATAGGGAGCTTATGGTTTATGAGGAGCCAAAGGGTGAAATCTCTCCTCCCTTTCCTCATAAGACCATCCATGTGGAAGACCAAGACAATGAATGGACTCAGGTGGTTAGCAAAAGGAAGGGTAAGGGTCTCATTGAGCCTTGTGAGGATAAAAATGAGCCTCAAGCATCTTCTGACTCTACTTTGAGTTTGGCTCCCCCAAAAGCTTCCCCAATTGTCAATTTCACTATCGAACATGGTCGTTCTCCCAAGCTCTCTAAATCAGATTTGAAGAGGTTGAAAAAGAAGCAAAAGGCGGAGGACTCTTTCTTATTGATCAAGTTACTCAGGCTCCCCCTGAGAATGGTGACTCTCTCTCCCCCTTTTTATTATTAATTTAGCTTCTTGGAGTATAAGAGGGCTTAATGGACTTCTAAAGCCAGATGAAGTTAGGAAACTTTGTAAAGACTTTAAATTATCGTTTTGTGCTTTAGTTGAGACTAAGATCAAATGTAATAATTTTGCTGGACTTTCTAGATCTGTTTTTCCCAATTGGGCCACCTTTGCTAACCATTCTCCTACTAGCAAAGGTAGAATTGTTTTAGCTTGGGATCCCAAGATTTTGGATGTTCTTCTAATTGATGCTTTTGATCAAGCTACGTTTTGTAAGCTAACCATTCTTCACGAAAGGACAGATTTCTTTGTCTTTGTGGTGTATGCAGCCAATGATGCTATCTCCAGGAAGCCTTTTTGGAAAAAGCTTGGCTCCCATAAGACTGTAAGTCAGGGGAAGCCTTGGCTAATTCTTGGTGACTTTAATGCTATTTTGAAGCCTATTGAGCATTGTGGTGGTGATTTCAAGTGGAATGAAAGCTCAATTGATTTTGCTTCTTGTCTTGATCATTTGGAGGTTCTCGACCTACCTTATAGTGGCTGTCAATTCACCTGGTGGAATGGTCAAGTTGGTGAGGGTAGCAAGATGCGCAAGCTCGATAGAGCCCTGGTTAACGGTGATTGGGCTACGTTGTTTCCTGCTACTTCTTGCCATTTTCACACCCCTGGTATTTCTAATCACTCTCCTATTATTATTCAGCTTAGGGCTAACTCAGCTAGACCTAAGCCTTCTTTTAAGTTCTTTGATTTTTGGATGGATTTTGAAGGCTTAAGGGCTGTTCTTAAAGATTCTTGGGAGATTGAGGTGTTTGGGACAGCCATGTTTTGTCTCTATAAGAAAGATTAAATCTATTAAATTTGCTCTTAAGAATTTTAATGCCTCTTTTTTCTCAGATATTTCTAGAGGGGCTCTTATGGCTAGAGAAGCCCTCTCTAAAGTGCAAGCTGACCTTATTGCCTCTCCTAGCGTCGTCTCTCTTCAAGAGGAGGAGAAAATTAGATTTGCTGATTTCACTAAGCTCAGGAATGCAGAAGAAGATTTTCTGAGGCAAAAAGGCAGAGTTGATTGGCTTGCCTTGGGTGATCAGAATTCCTCTTTCTTTTTTCAGAAACTAAAGAAGAATAGAGTCAGATCCAGAATTAATCAGTTGGTTAATGAGGAGGCTGACCTTATTACTGATTACCAGGCTATCAAAGATCAAATTCTTTCTTATTATGGGAATCTTCTTGGGACTTCCCACATTGATCAGGAGGTGGATTGGAGTGTTCTCTCTCAGATTCTCCCTAATAAGCTCTCTCAAGCTCACTTAGCTATCCTCAACCACCCCTATACAGAGGAAGACGTTCACACAACTATGTTTAGTTTGGGGAGTAGTAAAGCCCCTGGTCCAGATGGCTTCTCTGCTGGTTTCGTACAAAGATGTTGGCATATTGTGGGCAAAGATGTTACTAAGGCTGTTTTGGAGTTTTTTAGGTCCCAATCTTTATTGAAACAGGTTAACTCTACTTCCATTGCTCTTATTCCTAAGGTCCCTAATCCTTCTAAGGTTGGTTACTTTAGGCCTATCTCTTGTTGTAATGTTGTTTATAAATGCATTTCTAAAATGCTTGCTGATAGACTTAAGAGAGTGCTCCCTGATCTTATTAGTAGCAACCAGACTGCTTTTCTGCCACGGAGGAGAATTGCTGACAACATCCTCTTATCTCAAGAGCAGGTTAGAGGTTACTATAGGCCTTCTAATAGTCCCAGATGAGCTTTCAAGGATGATATCAAAAAGGCTTGTGATACCTTGAATTGGGAGAGTATCGGGAGAATCTTTGATTGCTTGGGGTTTCCTGATCATTTCTCTAACTGTGTGATGGAGTGTATCTCCTCTCATTCTTTCTCTATTGTGGTCAATGGTGAGTTGACTGGCTACTTCTCAGGTGCTAAAGGGCTTAGACAGGGTGATCGTATCTATCCCTATCTGTTTGTGTTGGTCATGGAGGTTCCTTCTGGTATTCTCAAGCATGCTTCTCATAAAGCTGACTTTGGCTATCACTGGAGGTGTAAGGAGCTTGGTATTGTTAACTTGTGCTTTACTGATGATCTCTTTATCTTCTGTAAGGGTGATATTACTTCTGTTCAACTTATTATGGAGAGCCTAAACTTGGTTGAGGCAATGTTTGGTCTTTAAACTAATCTACACAAAAGTGGTCTTATTTATTCTTCCCAAGAAGATCTTGAATATGATTCAAGTGGTTATTAGGAATTACTTGTGGAACGCGTCAGCTGTAAAACATTCTGTTGCTAAACTGGCTTGGAGTGAGTTATGCCTTGATAAGTCCCAAGGAGGTTTGGACCTTAGAGATCTCTCTTTAGCTAATGAAGTGGATGTGGCTAAGCATTTCTGGTTTCTGGTCTCTTTGGATAAAGCTTCACTTTGGAAGGATTGGTGCAAGTTTTTTTTATCAAGAAGAGCTTTATCTTCTTGGTTAAGCTTGCCACTAATCCTTTTTGGAGTTGGAGGAAAATTCTGAAAATCAGAGACAAGTTTGCTGGGTATTGCAAATCTCTTGTGGGAAATGATGAGCAGATCTCTCTTCTCTTGGACCCTTGGCACCCTTTGGGAGCTCTTTCTCAAAGGTTTGGGCCTAGGATTCTTTTTGGTACTGGTCTACCAAGGTGAGCTTAGTGATACGGAATGCAGCTTGGCACTGGCCTATTTCTAACTTCCATGAGCTTATCACAATTAGAGAGGTCCATCTTCCCCCTCCGAAAGAGTCCTCTTTGGACTCCTGGATTTGGACTCTTTCTCCCTCTAGTCTTTCTCTATGGGGAACACTTATAAGAAACTGGCTCCAGCTGGTGAAAAAGTGAGATGAACTCCTCTTATTTGGTTTAAAAAGCATATTCCCAGATATAGCTTTATTACTTGACTTGCTGTTCTTAATAGGCTTGTAACTGCAGATAGATTGGCTGCTTGGACCTCCTCTCCTGGGTCTTCCAATGTTAATAGTTATGTACTTTGCTTGCATCCTTTGGAATCTTCTGAACACCTGTTTGTTTCTTGCCCTTATTCTACTTTTATTTGGCAGAAATTGGTTGGTTTGTGTGGCTTGGTGTCTTCTCCTAGGAACTGGAATCAAGTTATCTCATGGCTCCCTGTGAAAGTTAAGAAAGGATACCTCTTGGGCCTTATGTTGAAACTTATGCTCAGCTCATTTGTCTACCATATGTAGAGAGAGAGAAATAATCGAGTCTTTGAGGGCAAAATGAGGGACAAGAAAGTGGTCTTGGCTTGCATTACAAATGCCATTAGAGGTAGATTTTTTAGTCTTAAATGATTCTCCGTGACATAGGAAAACAAAACCATTCAGCTTGTCTGGGGATTGAATGCTTCTATTTTCAACAATTAAGTTTGGTTCTTTTGTTTCTTTAGGCTGTTATCTCTTGTAATCTTCTGTTAGTGTTTCGGTGCCTCCATCTTGTGTGTTGGTATGTTCCTTTTTTGTTTCTTTTGCCTGGGGTTTACCCCTTGTGTATTTGTATTTTTCTTTTTTGGTTTATACAAATTTTTAATTTACCAAAAAAAAGCATACAACTTTTCTTGCATAACAAGCCACTCATACAACCCATAGTTTGTCTTAAACGCTGTTTTCCATTCATCTCCAATATTCATTCGAATTTGATAATAACCAGATTTCAAGTCTATCTTAGTGAACAAACAAGAACCAAATTCATCAAGCATGTCATCTAACCTAGGAATAGGGTGACGATACTTTACTGTGATTTTATTGATGGCTCGACAGTCCATACACATCCTCCATGTTCCATCCTTCTTTGGCACAAGAATAACAGGAACCGAGCAAGGACTTAGACTCTCCCTCACATAACCCTTAGCTAGCAACTCTTCCACTTGTTTTTGGATCTCCTTTGTCTTACTTGGATTTGTTCTATATGCTGGCCTATTGGGTATGGAAGCTCCAGGAATGAAGTCAATTTAATGTTTTATGCCTCTAATTGGTGGTAAACCACTTGGCATCTACTAAGGAAACATGTCTTCAAATTTCTGCAAAAGATCAACAAACACAGTAGGCAAAGAGGGGTTAAGTTCATTAGTTACATAATAAGCTCCTTTGTACAGGAGTACAAATATTGGCTGATTGGAATACAATGCATGTCTAACTTCACTTTCCTTGGCTACTAAACTCACACTCTTTGCACTTTTCTCTCCGTTTTCTTTTCCCTCTTTTTTCACTCTTTTTGTTTTCACTCTCTAAAGCACCTTTCTTGCTCTCCTTTTCTTTCTTTTCCGCCTCCACTCTCATCCTTTCCATTTTACATTGGTCTTCATACAGTTCTTTTGAAGAAAGATGTGTAAGTATGGTTTTCCATCCATCCTTGGTGAATGAACCTATTGAGGTACTCATCATGCATAGCTCTCCTATCAAATTGCCACGACCTACCAAGCAAAATATCTCCAACATTCATAAGAGCCACATCACACAACACCTCATCATGATATTTACCAGTTGAAAATGAGATAATAGATTGCCTATTCACCTTGACCTCACCACAATCATTAAGCCACTTAATCTTGTATGGTCGTGGGTGTAGTGTAGTAGACAGCCCCAATCTATTAATCAAGATTATACTCACCACATTAGTGCAACTCCCACCATTGATAATAACACTACATGCCTTGCCTTTAACATGACACCTTGTATGGAACAAGTTCTCTCGCTCCTCCTCATGACAAGCCTCCTTCAATTGGGTGTTAAGAGCACGTCTTGTAACCAACACATCACCCTTAATCAATTCTTCAATGCTCCCTTCACTACAACTCTCCGATTCGGGCATCTCCTCCTCATCACTTTCATTGTTACCCTCGTCTTCATCAGTCACTATCTCACCATTCCGTAGGGTCATAGTTCTACTATTAGGGCATTCCTTGCTAATATGACCTACACCTTGACACTTCCAACACTTAATGTCTCTATTTCTCCCTTTAGGCTCTTCGAGTTTGGATTTTTTTTTGTAAATCGAATCTGTCTTTCCCTTTAAACCATCATAAGAAACCTTATTTTCACCCTAAAATCACTGCTCCCATCCATTTTTCAAGTAGAATTAGGGTTGGAATAAGGTTTGGAAACATACCTTGCCACCCCTCTTCCTTGGAGTTGCTTTTCCACCTTGATGGCAATGTGCATCTTCTCTTCTAACTCCACATAAGGTTGCAAATCCACTAGGTCAACTATCTCCTTGTTCAAACCAGCCAAGAAACGTGCCATAGTGGTCTCCGTATCCTCCTCTATATCAGCCCTAGTCATGAGCATTTCCATCTCCTTGTAGTAATCATCCACACCTTTTTTTTCGGTAAAATAAAAAATTGTATAAACCGAAGAAGAAACAAACAAATATACAAGGGGCATACCCCAGGAAAAAGACACAAATAAAAAGGAACCAGCCAACACACAAGCTGGAGGCACCCAAACACTAACAGAAGATTACAAGTGATAACATCCTAAAGAAACAGAAGAACCAAGCTTAATTGTAAAAAATAGAGGCATTCAATCCCCAGGCAAGCTGAATGGTTTTGTTATCTTCAGTCTCTGAAAACCCTTTAAGACTCAAAAATCTACCTTTAATGACATTTCTAATGCAAGCCAATACCACTTTCTTGTCCCTCATTTTGCCCTCAAAGACTCGATTATTTCTCTCTCTCCAGATATGATAGACAAACGAGCTGAACATAAGCTTCAACATAAGGCTCAAGAAGTAACCTTTCCTAGCTTTCACAAGGAGCCAGGAGATAAGTTGATTCCAGTTCCTAGGAGAAGACACCAAGCCACACAAACCAACCAAATTCTGCCAAATAAAGCTAGAATAAGGGCAAGAAGCAAACAGGTGTTCAGAAGATTCTGAAGGATGCAAGCAAAGAACACAGCTACTAACATTGGAAAACCCAGGAGAGGAGGTCCAAGCAGCCAATCTATCCGCAGTTGCAAGCCTATTAAGAACAGCAAGCCAAGTAATAAAGCTATATCTGGGAATATGCTTCTTAAACCAAATAAGAGGAGCCCATCTCACTTTTTCACTTGCTGGAGCCAGTTTCCTATAAGTGTGCCCCACAGAGAAAAGACAAATCATCCACACCCCTACTGCCTTGTCTAAAAACTTGAAGTTTTTGCACAAGTTTTCTATGAAAATGCCTAGGAACAAATCTCTTCCTTATTGTAGACTTAAGATCATTCCAAGTCTCAATTGTATTCTCCAACTTTCTTCTTCTACTTGTCACCAATTGATCCCACCAAGCTATAGCATAATCTGAAAATTGGGTGACCGCCAACTTGACCTTCTTCTCCTCACTAAATTGATGACAATCAAATATGAGTTCCACCTTCTTTTACCATTGTAAATACGCCTCCGGGTCTGATTTACCTTGAAAATAAGGTATTTTAAGTTTAATGCTTCCCAAATTTCTATCTACAAAATCGTCATTGCCTCGGTTCCGACCATGGAATTGACTTTCTCGCATTCTTCCTCTACCTCTACCAAAACCCCGACCTTCTCTTCCTCCTCTAGGCATGACCATTCCAACAATTGTATCATCATCATCCTCATTATAATCAAAATATTCATCTTCCAAGTCATCAACTTGAGATATTCGGTTTTTGCCTCCTTGTCGCCTCTCGTTGTGATTTGGTGTTGCTCTTTCAACCACTTGCAACCTTGCACCCATACGCTCTAATGCATCCCTCATGGCCTCCATATTTCGATTAAAATGTGTAAACTCTCCTCGTTGAGCCTCATGTAGCATAGCATCAGGAACATGACAAACATCATTATCTCCACTTTGGTTTGACATTACTGCAATAGAATGTAAGAAACAAAAATAATTCAAGGACCTCACAAGCACTCCCTCACGTGTTTACACTCAAAAGATGGGGGTCACTCGTGTTTAACTCAAAGACAAAACAAAAAATTCACTCATGGATTTCCTCGCATCACTCTAGCTTATTCTGTCATGTTCTTAGGGTGAATCACACTTTTAAAACAATTCAAATAGCTATAATGTGTAGAATTTCAAACTGAAATTTTCAAAACAAGTTGAACATGAAACAAATTAGGAAAGTAATGAATTTAGGAAAGTAACGAATTTTAGGAAAGTAACGAATTTAGAAAAGTAACGAATTTAGGAAAGTAATGAAATTAGGAAAGTAAGGAATTTAGGAATGTATCTAATTTTAGGAAAGTATTGAAGTTAGGAAAGTAAAGAATTTAGGAAAGTAACAAAAAATTTAGGAAAGTAATGAAGTTAGGAAAGTAAAGAACTTAGGAAAGTAACTAATTTAGGAAAAAATGAATTTAGGAAAGAGACTAATCTAGGAAAGTAGTGAATTTAAGAAAGTAGAGAATTTAGGAAAGTATGAATTTAGGGAAGTTAAAAAAATTAGGAAAGTGACCAATTTAGAAAGTAATGATTTAGAAATAAAGAACTTCCTAGAATTAGGAAAGTAAATAATTTAGAAACAAATATCTTCCTAGAGCTATCAACCCAAAATTGAATTCAAAAGAACAAGAAAAATGAAAGAAATCAGAAGTAAAGAAATGGAATTTTAAAGAGATAAAACCTTATCTAGAGCCAAAGCTCTGATACCAAATGATACGGAACCTTCAAGAATAAGCTTGAGAACCCTTTTATGTATTGGAACCCATGAAGCATTAACGTGAAAACCCCAATACCCAATTCGACAACAACCCCTAAGAAAAGGCTAGAGAAACAGATTTCTTAGATAGATGATCAATAACTAGAATAAAGAAAACTTGTTTCTGAATTTCAGTTTCGAAACACTCCACAAGAAGGTGATCAATCTACTTGAATGTTTCTTAAAAAAATGATCAATCTACTTGAATGTTTCTTAAAGCATGTATTCTACTCAAGAACAAAAAGATAAAAGCAAAACAACCTTTTGGTTTTTTTCTTAAATTAAAATTCTGGACCCTTAAAACATTGAGCAAGGCATATTTATAGCATTTACAAATGTTTCCTATAAAACTCAAGAATAGGAAACTAAACTAATTATATTTTAAAAAATAATTAAGAATAGACTATATCAAGCTAAATAAAAACTAATGGACTGTAAATAAAGTCAAATTTCGTTCAGCCCAAGAGGTAACACAAAAATGGCCCATTACATACTTAATTTAACCTATTAGTAACGTTGAGTTGAACCAAGTTGTACTGGACTCGTGCTGCACTTATCCCAAAGCTTTGATGTCCTTGTAGACCTTCACTAGCTGAATTGACTAAGCCTTGAAAATGGTGGATTAAAGCTTGTTGAAGCTTCTTAGACTACGACCTTGTTATTGGTCCTTGAGGCATGTTAATTGGACTAGAAACCTCTTGAACTTGCTCTTTGCCTTCTTGATTATGCTCATCTTTAAGATGTTGAATCCTTGGAACTTGGTGTGTAGGTTTATCCTTAACACTAAAGTTTTAGATGTCCAATTAATTGATGCCTTTGAGCAAGCTATGTATTGTAAGCTGACTTTTCTTCATGATTCGGCTGAGTTTGTTATTTCAGTGGTTTATGCAGTTAATGATGCTATCTCAAGGAGGCCTTTGTGGGATAAGCTTTGTTCCCATAAGGTTTTGAGCCAGGAAAAGCCTTAGCTTATTTTGGGAGATTTCAACGCTATTTTGAACCCTAGTGAGAATTGTGGTGGTGATTTCAAGTGGAAGGACAGTACTATTGATTTTACTGCTTGCCGTAATCATATGGAGAGCTTCTCTCCAACACTTAAGGGAGGGAGAGGCAAAAACTAAAAAAACCAGAATTCTAGAGAGAGGGTAGAGCTTCTCTCACTAAATTTCCTGCACAACCTTCTTCCTCAGTTGAGTGCTCAATATTTTAGATGCCTCTAGTGCCATACAGAGTCAAAAAGCCCAATGAGATGTGTTTAGGCCCAAACTAGATGAAGTTGGCTAAATTTGGATATTTTGGCCATGAATGTCCTCGAACTGACTTTTGACACCTAAAACACGTTTAGTTTAAGAATTTGGAGTGTTTTTGTCATTTTAGATGATTCTAGTGCCATCTGGAGGACAAGAGACCCTTTTTTCTGTAAATTAAATTTTTTTATAAACTGAAGAAGAAAAATACAAATATACAAGGGGCATACCCCGGGCAAAAGAAACAAAAAAGGAACCAACCATCACACAAGATGGAGGCACCCAAACACTAATAAAAGATTACAAGAGATAACAACATAAAGAAATAGAAGAACCAAGCTTAATTGTCAAAAATAGAATCACTCAATCCCCAGGAAAGCTGAATGGTTTTATTTTCCTCAGTCACAGAGAATCCTTTAAGACTCAAAAATCTACCTCTAATGGCATTTGTAATGCAAGCCAAAACCACTTTCTTGTCCCTCATTTTGCCCTCAAAGACTCGATTATTTCTTTCTCTCCAGATATGGTAGACAAATGAGCTGAACATAAGCTTCAACATAAGGCCCAAGAAGTAGCCTTTCTTAACTTTCACAAGGAGCCATGAGATAACTTGATTCTAGTTCCTAGGAGAAAGACACCAAGCCACACAAACCAACCAAATTCTGCCATATAAAACTAGAATAAGGGCAAGAAACAAACAGGTGTTCACAAGATTCTGAAGGATTCAAGCAAAGTACACAACTACTAACATTGGAAGACCCAGGAGAGGAGGCCCAAGCAGCCAATCTATCCGCGGTTGCAAGCTTATTAAGAACAGCAAGCCAAGTAATAAAGCTATATCTGGGAATATGCTTCTTAAACCAAATAAGAGGAGCCCATCTCACTTTTTCACCAGCTGGAGCCAGTTTCCTATAAGTGTGCCCGACAGAGAAAATACCAGAGGGAGTTAGAAATAGGCCAGTTCCAAGCTCCATTCTGGATCACTGAGCTCACCTTGGTAGACCAATCCCAACCAGTACCAAAAAAAATCTTGGGCCCAAACCTTTGAGAAAGAGCCCCCAAAGGGTGCCAAGGGTCCAAGAGAAGAGAAATCTGCTCACCATTTCCCACAAAAGCTTTGCAGTACCTAGCAAACTTGTCTCTGATTTTCAGAATTTTCCTCCAACTCCAAGAAGGATTAGTGGCAAGCTTAACCAAGAAGATAGAGCTCTTCTTGATCAAGAAACACTTGCACCAATCCTTCCAAAGCGAAGCTTTATCCAAAGAGACCAGAAACCAGAAATGTTTAACCACAGCCACTTCATTAGCTAGAGAGAGATCTCTAAGGTCCAAACCTCCTTGGGACTTTTTTTTTTGTAAACAAATTGTATAAACCAAAAGATACTTACACATGTACAAGGGGCATACCCCAGGAAGTAAAAAAATTAGAGCCTGATTAGAGGCTTAAGATCTGCACGCAAATTAAACTGGTAATATGTAAAGTACTGAAATTAGATATCAATGCTTCATAAGACAGCCAAGGTTTACAAAATGCTTGGGTTAAGACCCCATCTATCCACTAAACGTAAATTAGTATCATTAGTGCCAAAACACTTCGAATCCCAAAACCTTAATCTGACTAATTGTGAAATAGCTTCAGTTAGGATCTTGGAATCTCTGATTTTGCCTTAAAAAATCCTTGCATTTCTTTCTCTCCATATATAATAGATGAAGGAAGTAAAAGCTAGCTTAACTAGGATTCCTCTGAGTGACTTCCCTTTTGCATTAGCTAGCATCCAATCTACAAACTGATCTCAATCCCTAACCTGGCAGTGTAGATCACATTTGTTCACAAGTGTGGCCTATACTCTGGCTGCATAACAACAATTGATAAAAATATGCTCAAGTGTCTCCTGGTAGCCAACACAACACACACAATCAGAAGAAAACCCTGGTGTTTGGTCCCATTGTGCAACCTTATCTCTAGTGGAAAGTTTGTTTCTCAAAGCCAACCAAGAGATAAAGCTGCACCTTGGGATGTGTTTAGAGAACCATATCACCTTTGCCCACTTAACCGGTTGTCTTGTAGGGGACAGTGCCTTATAGGTTAGACTTAGAGAGAAATCTCCATTCTGACTTGAACTCCATTTCCAAACATCTTGTCGTTGAGCTTGGGGAGGAGGAATTGGACCACTTCTAATCTCAAGAAACTCAAAGGTGTTTGAAGTTGGCCAATGCCATTGATTGTCTTGAATGACAACACTCACCATAGAGTCCATAGTCCAAGAAGTTCCTGACAAAAGTCTTTGCCCAAATCTGTCTCAAAGGACACCTAGAGGATGCCAATTATCTGTAAGAAGCTTCACAGTAGTACCATCTCCAATAGTTATAGAGCAAAAGGGCAGAAACTTGCTCCTGAGCTCGAGAAGCTTTATCCAAACCCAAGATGGGTTAGAAGGAATGGAAACCAAGAAAATTGAACTCTTTCTGATTAGGTATGTTTGACACCAATCTTTCCAACTTCATTAGCTAGAACCAATTCCCTAAGGCCCAACCCACCTTGTACCTTGTCAAAACATAGGTCTGCCCAAGCTACCTTGGCCCCATAAGCTTTAGTATCTTGGCCATTCCATAGAAAATTTCTTACCAAGCATTGGACTGTCTTCACCACTTTTTTAGGGAGAATGAAGAGACCACTCTAAAAGTTGACCATAGCCATAAGGACAGACTTGATAAGTTGGAGTCTTCCAGTATAAGACAAATACTTTGATTCCCAAGAACTTATTCTCATAGTGAGTCTGTCAACCAAACCTTGACAATCTGATTTGGTAAGCTTGGTTGTAATGAGTGGGACACCAAGATATCTAACTGGAAGAGACCCTTCTGTAAAACCCAGTTCAGCATGAATGATAGAAGACATCTCCGTGCTCACCCCTGATAAGAACAGTTGACTCTTTGAAATATTTGGTTGAAGCCCTGATAGCTCTTGGAAAATGGCCAA
>QANY01004802.1:1354200-1390495 GCA_003255025.1 Datisca glomerata | reverse complement strand
CATAAGAGCACGGAATCGACTTTAAGGATAGTGACTCACCATGCCCCAATCTAATAATCTCCAACAATGATTTATTCTTTTTGGGTAATATCTTTTCTTGATTCACAATAACCTCTATTTTTTCTAACAAAGTCCATACTCAAGGTTGAGGTCTTTCCTTTTCTCTTGAGCAGGGTGTTAAGAATAATTTATAAGTGACACAATTGTCCAGCTTGCAGCACAATCATACAAACAACAATGATACTTCACATTATCCTATTAAGTCAACCTATTATCATCCATATTGATAAGCTAAGAGATACTTCACATACTAAGGCAGTGAAATACACTCCCACTACTCGAGTGATAGAGAGTGAGAGTGAGTAGTTGGTTTTAGTTAGTCTTTCTATTCATCTGTTACTTCTGTTTTCCAACCTAAGCACCGGCTATATAAGTCACTTCTTGGCTCATGTAAATGTTCTACTTTTGATAAATGATCAATACTGAAATATACTCTTCTTGAAGTGTTCTTTAGAATTCCATGGTATCAGAGCTCGAAGAAGGACAATCGTCCATGGTGAGTGAATCGAATATAGCAAATGGCAACAGCACTGCCAACAATTCTACAACAACCTCAAACTACTTATGCAATATGTTGAGCAGTGTAGTTTTAGTGAGATTGGATCGCAACAACTATGTCCTATGGAGACCTTTATGGATACGAACTTGAAGACATAATCTTCAATCCAGAAGAAATACCAACAAAATACATCGATGGAGGAAAGGTGAAGCCAGAATACAAGGTATGGGTGAGAAAAGATCAACTCTTATTGAGTTGGATGAGAAGCTCGATGACTGAAGGAGTCTTAGGCACAATTACACAATATAATAATTCAGCTGCGGTATGGTGTTCATTAGAAATGAGCTTTTTAAATCAATCCAAAGCTAGAATGATTCAACTAAGAGGCTCACTTCAAAGTACAAGCAAAGGTAATATGACTATTTATGAGTTTTTTGACAAAATGAGAAGATATGGTGATAGCCTAATAACAGTTGGGCAATCTTTATCCGAACAAGAACTTGTTGTGTACATTGTCAATGGTCTAAAGTCTAAATATGATCCAGTAGTAGTAAACATAATATCAAGATCTGAAAAATCTTGGAGTGGAGGAGGTTCGATCACTCTTCATGTGTCACAAAAGTAAAATAGAGAAGCATGCAACAAAGAATGAAATGAAGATTATAATGTGTGCAAATATGGTGCAAAGCACATGAAACAAGAAGTCTTTCAATGGCCAATACAACAACAAGAATCAATATAGCAATGGCAGAAATTCTGGAAGAAATGGACAATACTTTTCACAGAAGAATAGAGGAAATTTCAGTGGCATAAACGGTTCAAGATGAGGTAGAAATGGTGGTTTCAATGGTGCAAGAATTGTGTGCCAAGTGTATGCAAAGCCATTACACTCAGCATTTGTATGTTATTATAAATATGAGAGAAGTCAATCAAATAACACCCCCAGCTCACACAATTTTTCTAGTGGTGGTGCTCCTTCTGCATACATGGTATCTCCATCTACTTATGCTCCCACACCTGACTCAACAGTAGACATGGCTTGGTATGCTGACGCAGCAACTACAAATCATGTTACGTTAGATTTGAACAACCTAAGCCTAACAGAGGAATACAATGGACAAGAAAGGCTTGTTTTAGGCAATGATAAGACCCTCTTAATCACTCATGTTGGTTCAGCTTTACTTCCTCCTAAATTTCATCATTTGAAACTTAAATCATGTCTTTGTGTTCCTAAAATCAAGAAAAACCTTATAAGTATTTCAAAGCTAACCCAAGTTAATGCTGTATTTGTGGAGTTTCACTCTAATGTTTATTTTGTGAAGGACAAAGCTTTGGGGACCCTTCTTCTTCAAGGAGTGCTTAAAGATTGAATATATTTGTTGACATGTCCTACATCAAATGGACCTTTGGTTTTAAACTGCTCTATTAAATTTGTTTTACCTTTTCAGTTCAATTCTGTAGATCTGTCTTCTAGTAAGAGTCTGTCAAAATGTTCTAGAGTCACTTCTGAGTCCTATTATAACAATGACAATTGCAATGATAGTTCTTTCATCAATAAAATTGATGGTTTTGAGTATCAAAAGTCTCTCCTAAAATATTCTCTGAATGTTATACTTGTTTCTCCTAAGGAGAGTGTTGCATATTCTGATAGTACAAAATGGAAATCTACTGCATTAAGTGTTTCCATGACCAATAATATGAATACATGATATCAAAGATTAGGTCACCCTAATGAGAAAATCTTAAGACAAATGCCTAAAACAAACAACATTTCTGCTTCTAAATATATGCCTAACTTCTGTCTTCCTTGCTAAAAAGGAAAAAATCATATTCTACCCTTTCCAACTTCTCAAAATATTTCAAAAAACCCTTATAACTTATTTATACTGATATATGGGGTCTTGCTCCCAAAATCCCAAAAGAAGGTTATAGGTATTATATTTGCTTCTTAGATGACTTTAGCAAGTTCTCTTGGATTTTTCCCTTAAAACTTAAGTCAGAAGCCATTCAATCTTTCAAGATATTCAAAACCTTGTTGAGAAACATTTTAAAACCTCTATTAAGACTCTTCAATCTGATTGGGGAGGAGAGTTCAGACCATTTCAGCTTTTTCTACAAGAACAATGCATTAATTTTAGGCATCCTTGCCCTCATGTCCACCAACAAAATAAGTCTAACTATTCTTTCTCAGGCTTATATGCCATTAGATTTTTTGTGGGAAGCTTTCCAAACTACTATTTTCTTGATCAATAGACCACCTACTCATGTTCTGTCTTTTTCTTCTCTATATCAGGTTCTCTTCAACCAAAAGCCTAATTATAATCTTCTTAGGACCTTTGGTTGTGCATGCTATCCATATTTGAGACCATATAACACTCATAAGGTAGATTTTCACACTGACTTATGCTTATTCTTAGGTTATCCAGCTCATCATAAAATATATAAATGTCTTCACAATCTGGTAGAATCTACATTTCTAGAAATGTAGTGTTTGATGAATCTCATTTCCCATATCAGAATCTATTCACTAATTCAATTTCTATAAGTCCTAAATTACCTATGTAGAGTCCCTCTTGGTCTTCTACTTTCATTACATGTCCAAATCAAAATTCCATATTGTCATAAGAACATGTCAGTAATATACCATCTGCAGGTACTCCATCATCTAACTCCTTAATAGTTATTGTTTTTCACATCAGAGTGCATGTGATATAACAACTCCTACAAGTATATCTTTGCCTATTACAACCATTGTACCCTATGATCCCCCATCTATTGCCCCTTTTCTGTTAATAGATATTACACCAGGTCCTAAACGTTTATCTTTACCTGCTCCTAAACCAGTAAACCAAAAATCATCTCTCATAGATACTCAACCTGTTCAACCTAGCCATCCCATGGTTACTAGATCCAAAGTAGGCATATATAAACCTAAAGCATTTACAGCAACCAAACACCCTTTGTCCATTAGCCCTTATCCTACTAAACCAAAATATGTTAAAGAGGCTCTTGCCAACAAAGATTGGAAATGAGTATGCTGCACAGGTTAGGATGCCTTCACTTGGATCATCATACCTGGCTCATCATACTTGAGGGGGGATGATAAGCTAAGAGATACTTCACATACTAAGGCAGTGAAATACGTTGTCACTGCTCGAATGATAGAGAATGAGAGCGAGTAATTGGTTTTAGTTAGTTCAGTTAGTCTTTCAATTCATCTGTTACTTTTGTTTCCAGCCTAAGCATCAACTATATAAGTTTCTTCTTGGCTCATGCAAATATGCTACTTTTGATAACTGATCAATACTAAAATATACTCTTCTTGAAGTGTTCTTTAGATTTTCACACATCAGCATTTTCAGCAACGGCCAAAGATGCCTTCAGATGGCTCTTCATAACCAATCAATATTCCTTCCATTAGTTATATGATAATCACTCATTATACTTATATACACAAACTCTCAATGTACTATATGGATGTAAGAAACCATAATTGCAAACATAAAAGTTGAGTATTATCTCATCTCTTTTTCTCTTTCTTCTTTCTTTAAACTTAATTGTGTACGTATTATGAGGGGAGACAATTGATGTCTAAAGATATTTTAAGAGACAATAAGCATACTATTAGAAAATGAGATATCGTGTAAAGGTGCCTACAATGCTTAGAATCAAAATTTACCGATGTTCCAAGATTACATGAATTTTTTTAAAAATACAAATGGTCACTATACTAATCTTACTCATCCACCTTTTAGTTCTTCCATGCTTTTCATGGACTATAATCCTAACTACAAATACAAAGACCTACTAAGATAATGAAATATCAGCAAAAGTTATGGGGTCTATCTTAGAATATTATCACACCTGCCTTGCGTGTACTAAAAAAATATTTTAATTACGTAAGCCTTGTTGGATTTATTCTCTAGAAATTAGTTTTTTTTCCCTTATCTGTAATTAATTTTAAAAAATTTAAAGGGAAAAAGGTATACGTAATTAGCACTTTATTAATTTTGTATAGTGAGATAANTTAGACACAGGGAGATCATCAACTTTATTTTCTATTCTACCTAATTATTTTTCTATTGTTATTAAAATTTTATTAGTATAATTAAGTTGTTCAACAACATTTTTATCAAGGTCACTCTCATTAGAAATTTTAAAATGAGAGGCAGTAACTAAAGAATTTTTATGATTACTAACAATGTTTTTTGTGGGGGATGACTAGCAGTTACTCAGCTAGCATCTTCTTTGACCTATTTTGTCTTAAAGATGACTTTGATTTTTTTCTCTCATAAATATCCTCACAAGAAAAAATATATCAGTCTTGAATTATTGTATAAATGCTTCCATTCAGTAAGGATAATTTTTTTTATCCATATCATAGGTTTCCCTATACTTAGTGTGTCTATTAAGGTTGGTTAGATCATTCATGTGTTATGTTAATCCTTCCCAATCAGGCTTGTATTAATGTCTCAAAGTGCTTATGGTTAGGACTAAGAGCTAAGGATTAACAAAAGATAAAACTCCTTAGAAATCATAGGCAGTAGAGATTCAGAACCATCATGTTGTTCACTCTTATTATCAAAGATTGGTTGAGTGACATGTGATTTTGTGGCTATATTTTTAAGTCTCAAATCTTTCATTTCAAAGTTTTTTAATTCTAGTTCTAATTATTGGATCTTAAAATCATGTTCATTATTAACAGTCGATTTAGAAAATGAATTTCTAGGGGTACTAGTTTGGCTAAGCTTCCTAATTTAGTGAATGTATCTAAAAGGTTGGAGATTTATTTTAAGAGTACTATCCATATATTTCAAGAGGACGTTGGATAGGAGCGGGTTGGATTTCATTGACTAAAAACTAATTTGTAGATAGAGTAATGTCAATCCGCCTAACAGTTTTGGGAAAATATTTTTATTGCTTTGATTGGATTGAATAAAAAGTGTTTGGTTTTTAGAACTTCTATTGATATTTGAAAATGTATATTGGTTTTGATAACTTTGTAATGAATTCTGAAAATAAAGTTAGAGGTTGGACTCCTTCAAGAACTCCATAACCACTAGTTTTTCTATTCAAGATTAAAGTTTTTAGAATATGAGGTTTAAACAAACTTAAAAATAAATAAATAATACAATCAAAATGAGTTGGACCATTACAAAGAAAAAATTCGACTAATCCTAAAATGTTGTTATTAAAATTAGTAAATCTTGCATCATGCAAGGCTAACAATGGGAAGGTATTTAGGCATTTTCATGTGAGTGATTTTATTCCAATTTGGACTAAACCAAAGTGAAGAAAATTATATTATTCTTCAATGTGATGTTTAATAGCATTGGAAGAGAGTAATTGACAAGTTTCATGCTTTTTTCCTGTAGCATATATATCTTTTTTAATTATTTTAAGATGATGTTGTGGCTTAAAATAAGGTATTGACCATGTTGACTTATTAATTTATTTACTAGGTACTTTATGTATATTTTATACCTTATGATCTACATGATCATCAGTATAATATTCAACATGTTCTTCATTTATTATATCAGAAATTATAATTATTGTAGATCTAATGCTACAAGAAGAATTATTTCAATATAACCTACTCATCCTTCTAGTTTACTAGATTATTCTTGTGTCTAAAAATTTCATTTATTTATTTTGATTAACGAATCAGATATGATTTCTACAACTTTCTATATAGTTCAAGCTCTTCACCCTTGCCCTCTAATAGCTACCATAACCACAAGATTTAATGCCTCACAAATGGTCTTACTAGGTACCTCAAGAAAAATAGATAGGAACTGATACGTTAGAATCACGGATTAAAATATCAAAGTAATAAAGAAATAATTAAACATATTACTAACCAGCCACTTGTGCCAAGAAACAAATAAATAAAAAAATTAAGCAAGTATGCAAGTAAATAACAACCACCAACCACGTTTGGCTCTAATACTAGTGTGGGGCAAGTAATTAATATATATCATATTATTTTCTCTCTTTTTTTATATTTCTTTCATCTATCTTTAATGTTTAGTTTACATGTTGTAGTTTAAATTATGAGTTTTTATTATAATGCATGAAAACCTTAAAATTTTTTAAAATATAAGTAAATTCATTTATGAGCGTCTTGAAAAATAAAATAAAAAATATTAGTAGATCGTAAAACCCGATCGAACAGATCAATTGTTCAACGGACTGGTCAGCTAAGTTTATATACACATAATTGATCGGATCGGTCTTCATTATGACAAGGCCGTCAATTTCAGTTCGATCTAATTTCTATACCTTAAACCGGACAAAATCAACCATGCACACCTTAGTTTGATGCTATAAGAAAATTCTATGGAATCTGCCATCCTCTCATCACCTTGGGTCCATGCAAGATAATTTAACTGTAAGATCACTTTTTGTAAGACTCCCGTGGACTAATCTAAGAGTGCGATCATGTAAGATTACTGAGCAAGACCACCCTTGGATCACTCTACATGAAAGATAAGATTACCATTTCAGATCAATATCAACATAGAGTGATCTAATATCACGGCAGTACTAGTATCATAGCATGACCCTATGCCAAAGAAGAGAAATAACTTTGGAAACTTGTGGTTTTGTCTTTTAAGCACTTGACCGACCATCCCTGGGTTTATAGATGAATTATATTTCATTTAAATTGACAAAAGGTATCCATGACCAATAAAAATACCCTCTGAGAGACTTTTAGAGAGAGCAAGTTGCATTACTATCGGCGATATTCTGAAACATGCTAAATCAATGTTGTAAAAAATTAACATCTAATACTAAATTATCAAAATGAATTGGCAGACAAAATTATAACCCTGCTCCTTTAAGTCAAGAAGAGTAGTATCACAAAGAAACTACAATAATCTAAAGTTATAAATGAGACTTTGGAAGAACAGCCCCAGTTAACTCTATGGCTAATATTTTGATAAGTCCAAGTGAACCCAGCTAATGTAATTATCTCTAATGAATTACAATAAATAAGATTTTCAAGGTCCAACTAACCTTGAAAATTAAAAATGGTGAGGACCAACTGAATAACTCCCATATAGGTTTCTTCTCAACATTAGTCTTAGACCAATTATATAACCTTTTGGGTTCACTCTTCTTTGTGCTTTGAATATTTGTCTGCACGGGAATCTCTTAACCCGCTCGTACACCTGCCGATGAACTTCAGAATCTCGTCGATTATAATCACTGGAAGAGCTACAGCCAACACCAAGAGCCATTCATTCAATGAGAGAGGTACGATACCGAATACTTGAGCGAAGAATGGAACGTAGAGAATCAAGAAGTGTAAGCCAAACGAAACTGACATGGCTATAAGGAGCCATGGGTTAACCCAAGGCGGCATGGTCAACAGGCTTCCATCCTCAGAAAGGGCGTTAAGGGAATTGAACATCTCTATGGCAACTAAGACGGAAAGCGAGAGAGTAGAGGCCTTGATTTTGCCTGAATGGAAGTACTCGCATGGATTTGAGTCAAAATTGAAAACTTGAGATCCAGCTGAGAAGGGTGAAACTGAAAATCCCTCCCAAGAAGAACATTGACCCCAGTTGGCAAGTTGAGAGTAGGAGACTAGACTATGACCATCTCCACTAAGGTCAATGCCCAAGAATGAGGAATGAGTGTACCAGATTATAAATACCCCAACCGTTGCTATCCCAACATATAGACCAATTACCTGCACAGATTAAGGTTTAGGTCAGTAAAAAAATCCATTAGAATATAAAAAAGATGTGTCAGCGAACATAATCTGACATCACATCTTTCTACAAGATCTCAATATGTTGTAGACGCGTAATTTATGGCTTCTATATGCGTATATTCTTCTATGCGTTTTAAGGAATTTCCATTCTTTTTAGTCCTCTCAAATGGGAAAGGTTTGAGGATTTCTTGTCCTCTTTTGTAAGCTTTTTATGATATTAAAGAGAAGCTAAGTTCCTTGTATAAAAAACATTATCATAAAAATTTATGCAGTTGTACTACCAGATAGCGGAACAAAATCCAAGCGGTGATCAATGAGTCATCACTTCTTCTAGGAGGCTTCTTCATTATATCTTTGTCTGGAGGATTGAAACCCAATGCAGTTGCTGGGGGACCATCAGTAACAAGATTGACCCATAGAAGCTGAACAGGGATCATTCCCTCAGGAATACCCAGTGCTGCTGTTAGAAATATAGAAGCAACCTCACCAATATTTGAGGATATCATGTACCTGTAGTTATTTTGAGAATGATAAGATACGGAATCAGGCACGCACAACAGTTCCTTACTTTTATCACCTTAGTAAAATAATTGCCTAACAACTAAACTAAATTGGGAGTAACTCAGTAACTTTAATAGCTTAACTTCCCTAGGGTTTTTGAACCAGAACGGAAAAAAACAAAACAAAACTGAATCTTCGCAGGGTACTGCACCTCAAAAGTTTTTGCAATACCTTGAGAGCTAAATGGAAGAAATTTCATGGATAGGAACCAAATCTCAGGGACTGATTGACAACGCCCCAAGTTATTCCAGGGGCTTTGACTGGTTTGGACCAAGAAAATAAGTTCTACTACACTGACATAGGTGTGACCTTAATCCCTCCACCAAAAAAAAAAACCAACGGACTACATAAAAGGAAAGAAAAGGAAAGAAAATATTTCGCAAAGATGAACTTGCAGCAGTAGACTGAAACCTTATAAAAGCTTTCATATTGTTGTATATAGATCTGCCTTCACCAACAGCAGCAACTATCGTACTAAAATTGTCATCTGCAAGGACCATGTCAGAGGCTTCCTTCGCAACCTGAAAGGAGGGACAAAATAAGGGGTGATCAATAAGGAGGGCAGGGGCATATACATGAAGGAAAATATACAAGTAAAACATCTAATACAAAGTTCACTTTTAGAGTAATTTTTTTCCTTTCAATTGAGTGGAGGTTGATAAGATTAGAGCATGAAAACAATCTCTGATTCAAGGTTTTCTCTACCAACACAGCTGAGGGAAGGATCTAAAGGATAATAAAAAAATTACGGATAAGGAGATAACAGAATATCTACAAAGCGATAAAAGAGGTGGAAAAGAACGGGATTTGAAAATCAATCTGAGACCATTTTTCATATAAAGCATAATACAAAAACCTAATGTTCATTGAATTAGACCTCAAGAAGTGGGGTTGACCATGACTATGACAGTATGTCAACCAGGACGCATTTTTTCTCTTCTTTACTAGAGAGAGAGAAAGAGAGAGAGAGAGAGAGAGAGAGAGAGAGAGAGAGAGAGAGAGAGAGAGAGAGAGTAATGATATAAAAGCAGAAAGACAAACAACAAAGAGATGCCAAGCCTGCATAATTTTACTCCATTACATGTGAGTGTGACTACTAAACAAAGTGGCAGAGAAAATTATCATAATATACTAATTACTCATCCCATCCTGAGTGTTTAAAATGCATGCAAGTATGTTCTCATATAGGCATAAACAAGCATACTGCATGAAATACACAATATTGACAGCATAATAAGTCAATAGAGAAATACTAAATATATACATTCACATGAAAAAGGTATCTCTGGATTCTAATTGAAGTTCACAGTAAGCTCCTTGAACATGACTACAGATAGCTAGCATTTTGTACAACATGTGGATCGGCACTCAACACTCACAGACATGAATTGATTTCAATGAATGCATGAAATAGTCAACAGATAATGACAAGTCAATGGCAAGAATATTTGATATTCATAAAATTACCTCTGTCCCAGCGATGCCCATTGCAATCCCAATATCTGCCAACTTCAGGGCAGGCGCATCGTTTACACCATCTCCAGTCATTGCAACAACTTCGCCATCTTCTTTGAGTAACCTCACTATCTCTTGTTTATGCTTTGGTTCAGCCCTAGAGAATAAGAGTCCACCACTTTGTCTAAAATAAGATTTCTGACTTCTACGATCCATTTCCATGAATTCTTTTCCTGTTAAGCTTTTGGAACTCATATTTTCATGAGATCCAAATACACCTATTTCACGACAAATAGCTTCGGCTGTATTCTTGTTATCCCCTGTGATAACCATCACACGAATACCAGCAGCTTTGCAGTCTTCAATTGCTTGACGGACCTCTTTCCGAGGTGGATCCTTAAAAAATGTGAAGTTATATTAAGCACAATATCAGTAACAAGATCTAACAAAACTATTTAAAGAATTATATGATACACATTGACAAAGAAAATTATATGACACAAGATACTCACCCTGAGCCCAACAAAACCAACAAATATCAAATCGCTTTCGATGGAGGAATAGTTAGAAGGGTTGAGTAAAAGCTCATGAGCTGGATGATCTTCATCCCCGTCATATGTCTCAAACTCTGGAAGGTCCTCCTTGTATGCAAAACCCAAACACCGTAATGCACTTGATGACATTTCATGAAGGCTTTCTAAGACAAGATCTCTTGAATTTTCATCCAAGTCTATTACAGACCCATCAAGCAATTGAATAAATGAACTACGTTCCAAAAGGTTTTCAACTGCACCCTGCCACATTTAAGTTAAGAGGCATGTACTACGTCAAGTATACAACAAATCAAAGCAAAGGTTCAGAGAGGCAGTTGATTACTGATGCATGCTATGCTCTGGATAAAGAGGTCATAAGCACCAGATGGTGTATAATAAAAGTTCAGGGTTTAAGGTAAATGAAATTGACTGGATATATACTCACCGAAGAGAAAGATAATTCATTATTTTAGACTGCAATTCCTAGAAAGTAACAGTAGGAAAACCTTACTTTGTAGAGTATGTAAAAAAACGAGTCTCCTCAAAAATAACAAATGCATCAAACTGAATCGACAAACATTATAGTAACAAGTTAAGGGCACCAAGATGATGAATAACACTTCTAACTTTGGAGAAACCAAGCAAGGACATGACATTTTCCCAGTGTAATCAACATCTCTATAAAGTTGAAATTGGCCAGAAGTGATTTTTTCATAACAACTAGATTCCGCTTAGCATATTTCTTCCAATATTATCCACCTCTTAGAAACCTTTAGATGAAATAAAGTTTCTTTCAAATTAGAAAATTGAGTTCAAAATTAAGCTATCTTCCACCAACTAATCAAGAACTTCCTTCACATAAGTGCAAATAGAATACATCAGATTTTCATGTATAACATAGAAAGTTAATCTCAATAATATATGACTATGCTTGAACACCCTTTTCAAGAACATAGCTTAAATGCGTTAATGAGTGTAACAGGTTAAGTTGCATGCCCTCACTCCTTGCAATACTAAAAATATCCCCACTCAACTCAAATGAGTGACAAAAAAGTAAGCATGACATGACAAACCAAGTGCATTAGCATTAACAACACGACCCATCACGGACAAAATCAGAAAAAAAAGGATAGCAATCCTTGCAATACTAAAAATATTAAAGGACGGGATAAAAGAAACAGAAGAAAAAACTAAAGTAGAAGACAGCATAAAATATACCTTAACCAGCATTGATTTTTTCCCTGAGCTGGATTTTGCAATAACTCCCATGGATTTACGATCTCGATCAAACTCAAGTGTTGCAATACGATGCTCAATTCTTTTCCATTGTTTACAACATCCTAGACAATCAAATCAAAGAATGTTAAAATCGAAAATAATAGGTAGTTACAATATAAATTATTTGGAATTCAGGTACATACGAAGTACACCCCCTTGCATTGAAGATGAACCAGAATCAAATCCTTGAGGAAGTCCCATCTTTTCCACCAGAACCTGAAATGGCAAATAGAATGCATAAGCAAAGAACATAAGCGGACTTTCTCTCTATCAAATTGACTGCTCGGTAGGCTTTTGTGGTAATGTAAAAGTATTATATGAAAAACAACCAAAACGAAAACCGGATGGTTCAGAAATTTGGTTCAAAGTTCTTGCTGCTTGGTCATAAATTTAGCTAAATTCGACCTTTGTTTCATGCAAGCTCAAATCTTGGTCAACAGATTAGAAAACTAATACTGGACATCTTAGAATTGGTTATTTCTGAAATTAAACTAGCATGGCTTTACCTTCAATGCAGCCTCAGTAGGCAATCCATTGGCCACAAAATGATTCCCAGATTGTTCAACACCTGCATCGTTACAGACGGCAGCTATTTTTGCAATCATTTGGATATTTGCATCCATTTGACCCACGGGCCAGCCATGTATTCCTCCATCAGAAGGATCGTATGAGGTCCCTTCCACATCAAAGGCTCGGAGAGTACCGGCCCTAGAGCCAATAGCTACAAGTTTCGCAACAGCCATTTGATTGGTTGTTAGAGTGCCTGTTTTATCAGAACAAATTACAGTGGTACAACCAAGAGTTTCAACACTGGGCAGCTTTCTAACAAGTGCATTCTTTTGAGCCATCTTTCGTGTGCCAAGCGCTAAGCATGTTGTTATGACTGCTGGCAAACCTTCTGGAATAGCAGCAACAGCCAATGCCACTGCAATCTCAAAGTAATAAGTACACTTTTCAAATGAGAACTTAAAATTTCTTGGCCAGCCATCAACATATTCCCATGTGAGAAAGTACTTCACATTAATAAGCCAAACAAGGGCACAGACCACTCCAATTATTGCCGTTAATTGCTCCCCAAACTCATTCAACTTCTTTTTTAACGGAGTATCGTCCTCACTCTGAGATGCTTCTTGAATCTGTGAATGCACCTTTCCTATCTCAGTATTCATCCCTGTCTGGGTAACCAAGCAAATACAATTCCCATTCACCACAGTTGTCCCTGCAAAAACCATACATTTCTTCCCTTGTATATCTGTATCCTCTGGCACAACCTTAACAGTCTTGCTCACTGCTTCACTCTCACCAGTCAATGACCCTTGCTCAACCCTGAAAGTTGAGCTGATTAGACTTATCACCCGCATATCAGCAGGTACCTTGTCTCCAACCCTCAACTCTACTATATCACCTGGAATGAGTTCCTTTGCAGGCAAATGTGGAACACGTTTACCGTCGCGGATCACGGTTGCCTGCTCTGACTGAATTTCTTTTAGGGCTTCTAACGCTTTCTCAGCATTACTCTCCTGCCAAATTCCCACGATGGCATTCACAATCAGGATCAAAAAAATCACAAGTGGTTCCACAAATGCTGTGATCTCCATCTCACCACCTTCCTCGCCATCATACCAAGCAAGGACGAAAGATACAACTGCCGCCGCTAATAGAATCCTGACCAATGTGTCATTGAACTGGTCCAAAATCAGCTTGAAGATTGAAGTACCTTCATGCTTCTCCAATTCATTCCAACCATAGATCTTTCTCCGTTTGTCAGCCTCTTCCGATGTTAATCCAAATTCGCGTCTCACTTGGAACTTCTCTTCGCACTCTCTAACGTCCTTTGCCCAAGCGGGGAAAGTTTCTTGGTTCAAAGTTTTAGCACCAACGCTTTCTCTTTTCCCATAGTCTTCCCCTCCTTTCCCCATTGAAATTCGGGAAACTGTTACCCGACGAACTTAAAGAAACTAGATTTGCCACTCTATTAGCCTGAAAAAAAAAAAGCAAATAACCACGCGTATTAGGATATACTTATCATGATCTGAGTGAAATGTGAAGAAACCGTAAATGGAAAACTAACTCTTGCCCTATATGTATGCCACTCACGAATCAAATAGAAACAAAGAAAATGACACAAATGCATAATAGGAAAAATAAATTTCCAATTTTCCTTTTCATGTCCAAGAAAATCAGAAATCAGAATAGTCGATTACTAAACCTATCAGATCCAGAAAATCAGCACATCCCCATAGCTACCAAACTTGTGGTACACAATGAAGAGCAGAAATAATTCATCAAAAAATTAGAATCAGATAACAAATTAGAGCAGAAAGACAAAGCGAGAATTACAGTTTAGGTTAGCAGAGGTGGAGAGAACTCAGAACCGGAGGGTTTTGCTCGTCCGCTCCCGAACTCGAAGCCACTACAACTGTAAAAGAGAGCAGAAAAATAAAATAAAAAGGAAAAAGAAAACTAAAGAGAATCGAACCAAGTTCCCAAACCTCCTAATCGAAGACAAGTAGCTAATTATATAGAAATTAAAAATTTATTAGAGCGATTCTACTGTGCTTATGCTGGTAATCGCTTTCCACGTCGTACAACCACTTAAAGAGCGACACGTAACCGTAGTAAGTAGGATTTAGATGTTATTCTTGATGTGGCATATGATAAATTGGAAAGCTTATGGTAACTAAGTTGTAGCTTTCACACCTAATCAACATTAATTTTGATCAACTTCTCCCGTAAAATAGGCATTTTTTATCCTCCAACTCTACGTTGATTCTCAATTCAATTCATATAAGATTACTCAATTAAGTGCTTAGAATGATTAAAAATATTGTATCAGATTCTTACCCTCGATCTAAATAACCAATGCACACATCAATATAAATTAGGAACTTTTCAAGTTATTAACAACAAACAATATTAAAGTCTGAGACTTTAATATTAGAGGACCAAATGTGCATTTTATCTAAATTTAATTAGAGAAATATATCATGCACTTGATTTAGTTTAAATTAACAAGCTATTAATTCAACGGTTATCTCATACAATACGTTTCTTAAGTCATATAAACATCTACTACTTCTAAACGCTTAGAAACCTCAAAAACACTTTATGGACTAAACTATCCTATAATTTAATCATTATTCCTAAACCACCCTTAAATCCTTCATTTAATGATATATACAATACTTTTACAATCTCTAATATTCTCTTAAACACCCATAAACCCTCCTAACTCAGTCATAATGCATGTTTTTTTTAGATTTGGAAAATTTTTAAAAACAGCAAATGTAGTTTTAAGTATAAACACTAATTATAAAGCAAAATTATAATGGAATGTAAACCATTTCCAAATAATATCAAATTCTTATTAACTTTCATATCACTTTTAATTAAGGATCCATAGTAATTATAAAGAAAACTTCATATGGTATTTAAAATAATCAAGCCATTTTAATTTTGAGAAATAGATTGCCCAAAATAAACCCTATAAGAAAGTAAACATAAATATATCCGAATATGGTAGAATATTCTATTTTACATTCATAGTAATTATAAGAAAAATACTTTAAACGTGGAAATAAATTATTAGCCCAAAATAAGCTCTGAAAAAACAAACATGAATTATAAAAATACATCAATTTTTTTTGCCAAATGAAGTAGTTCTCATTACGAAACAAAGAATTACAAAGTAAAGTTCAAAAACAAAAGGGAAATACAATCTGAATGAAAAGGAGCAAAGCAAACAATATTAAGCGAAGAACTATTAGCGGATTTAGCCAACCCATTAAAAGATCAAGACCAGTAATTAAAGTTAATCAATTTCTTCTTCTTGCTCAAAAGAAGAATATCAACTATCACAACTTCAGCCACATTCTTTGACTCCTTGCATTTTATCAGCATATATATAAGAATTTTTTAATCTGAAAAAATATTAATTTAGTCGATCTAGACATTGCTTACGAGCAAACCTCGATCTTCATCTATTTCTACTTTAATTATTAGAATTTCAATTTTATTTATTTTCTCTATTTATTTCTGATTTTTCGTGTATGAATTCTAATAATTTGCGTTGTAATCGTCTTTGTTGCATTTAAGTTGTATTCGTTCCAATTTCATTATATTGTTGGTTTATGAAAACATCTTGTTCCATCACTACATACAACAATCTAAAGACATTATCCATGGAACAATCTGCTGGAATCAAGACTTTGCACGCTGAAAGACCTGAGAAGTTCAAGGGGCACCCCACATTTTGTGGGGAAGGGAGGACCTAGATGGCACATGGTCATCCCCTCATAGGCGTCGCTGCCGTCCTGTCTGGATCAAAGAATTATTTTTTGGATAAATTTTCTTTTGATTATTTACTTGAAGAGGAAGGCTTGAAGCTTTGAATTTATCAAAGCTAAATAAATATCTCCTGGATTATCTACAAAAGATAATTAGACATTATCAGCACTAATTTCGTGCATGATCTTATCTCCATTATCCCCAATTTCGTGAATGACCTTATCAACACTAATCAATTTTTCACTTGCTCCCCAAGCTGCCCACGTTTTAAATAAAGGCAGTGTGTGAGCACAAGAATAAGAAGGAATTTTGGTTTTTAATCACCATTAGAAAACTTCATTTTCATCATCATCATCAAACATCTACATATTGAGAGAGAGATACAGAGAGTTCTGAGAGAGTATGAGTTATTGGTTGCTATACTCAGACTTAGATCATTGTATCCTACAGAGACGATTCATGTTGTCTCCAAACACCATGTGGATGACGATTATTATGTTTAGGACATTGCTTACGAGCAATCCTCGATCTTCATCTATTTCTGCTTTAATTATTAGAATTTCAGTTGTATTTATCTTCTCTATCTATTTCTGCTTTAATGTCATGTCAATTACCACTTTCAAAGCAGCAGGACTTCTTGAGAAGAGACTTGTATGACAGTCAATCATGATAATAGAATTCTCTACAGCAGCCATGAAAACATTGGGATATGTCAATGTTGAACTCCAAGTAGGTTTGATGAAGACTACGATTTTTTTCCATGTAATCGAAGCCGACACTGTGTACCATGTACTCATGGGTCGGCCATGGATTCATGATCATGAATATGTGCCGTCAACATTACATCAATGTTTGAAAACATGGTGGAAAGGAAGAGTTATCACTGTGGCAGCTAGCAAAGCACCATTTGATGAAACAGAAACACATTTGGCTGTAGTAGCGCTGTTTGATAATATGGCAGTAGCAGGGACAACTGCAACAAGAAAAATCACAGTAATCACTTTACCAAAATGGGAAAATAATGGAGACAAGACAGTTATGAAAGTAAGGACGAAGCTAGTTACTCGTGTCAAACTACCAAATGGGAAGAAGGCATTCGCTTATAATGGTGCGCAGGGTCAAGCGCATAGCTTAATCCCTCTAGTGATGAAAAGAAAGTGGAAGATTATATGATGGGGGAAGTATTTCCAAAAGTACCTGTCAAATGGTATTTATGTAATGAATTATGAGTAACCAGAGTAGCCTTCCGTCAAGAATCATTTGCTGTCACAGGATGAATTAGAAGAAGTACACATTGGAGATGGAATAGTCAACAAGTCAGTTTTCTTGTCTTAGAGTCTAACGAATAAACAAAGAGAATCACTATTGAGGCTACTAAGAGAATTTGAAGATGTATTCGCATGGTCTTATGCTGATATGCTAGGGTTGGATCCCGCTCTAGTAACACATAGGTTGGGAGTTTCTGAGAGCTACGCACCAATCAATCAACCACCGTGAAATTTTCATCCCGATGTTGAACTTCAAATTAAGGTGGAAATCCAGAAACTCATTGATGTGGGATTTATCAAACCCATCAAACATCCTACATGGTTAGCAAACATCGTGCCTGTGAAGAAGAAGAATGGTCAAATTCGATGTTGTGTTGATTTTATTCTAAGGATGATTTTCCATTGCCTAATGTGGATGCTATATAGATGACACAGCAGAGCATGAGATGTTTTCGTTCATGGATGGATTTAATGGATACAATCAGATCAAGATGGCAATGAGGGACGCTGAGAAAACGACCTTCCGAACATTGTTTGGAAATTTCTACTATGTTGTAATACCATTTGAACTGAAAAATGCCGGGGCAACCTATCAACGGGTAATGACTGCTATTTTTCATGGCATGATTCACGACTATGTTGAAGATTACATGGATGATCTTGTGGTAAAGTCTAAAAAAGTAGAGCAACATTTACGTTATTTGAGATATGTTTTTTAGAGATGCAGATTTTATAAGTTAAAGATGAACCCGTTAAAATGCACTTTTGGTGTGTCCCGGGGAAAGTTCTTAGGATTTTGTGTGCATAAGCGAGGAATAGATATTGATCAATAAGGTAAAAGCCATTAGAGATATGTCGCATCCTCATTCAATAAACGAGTTAAATGCCTTCATGGGAAAAGTGACGTATGTATGTTGCTTCATACTTTCCCTTGCTGAATCTGTAAGTGATTTACAACCACTTCTGAAACAAGATTGTGATTTCTTCTGGACATATGAGCATCAGCGCAAATATGATGCTATAAAGATTATACTATTATGTTCAATTACCATGGTTCCCCCATGTAATGATTTGCCTTTGTTACTCTATATTTTTGACTGCCAAGTCCATAGGAGCTTTGTTGGCACAAGAAAGAGAAGGGGTAGAATGACCATTCTATTATTTGAGTAGAGTTTTTCGTGGAGCAGAGTTGAGATATTCACCCCATGAGAAGTATTGTTTAGCATTGATTGCTACACAGAAGTTTCATCATTGCATGTTGGGGAATAAAGTTCATTTGATGACAAAGTCTAATCCAATTAATTTTCTTTTATCCAGACTCACGCTAAATGGGAGGCTTACTCGATGGACAATGTTATTGAGTAAATTTGATATAACTCCAATTACTCCAAAAGCATAGAAGAGTCGAGCTTTAGCAGATTTATTGGCTTAATTTTCAAATGGGGAACTAGAACCTATCTGTGAGGCCATTCCTGATGAGTTACAAGAAGTCAATGCTTGCGATAATGCATCACGGGCTCTTACATTTAATGGATCATCTACTCATTCCAGTGACGGAACATGACTTGTTTCAGAAGATCCTCTTGGTAATATTTTTCAAAGGCATACAAAATAACATTCTCATGTATGAACAATGAGGTAGAGTATGAAGCTATTTTATTAGGATTGTGTTATGCCAAAGAGAAGGGTGCTAACATTCTACAAATCAAAGGGGATTCTAATTTGATCATCAACCAAGTGAAAGAAGATTTTACTGTTAAACAACCCGCTTTAGCCCAATACCGTCATGAAGTTTAAAAAATGAGTGAAGGGTTTGATTGTTTAGTATTTGAGCACACTTTGAGATCTAATAATCACCACAATGACTCCTTAGCTACACTTGCTTCAAAGCTTCCACTCACTAAGCCTATTCCTAGCGTTAAGATAACGGTTAAATCTACAACTGTGATTTCTGAAAGAGTTATTGAACAATCACCTGAGGATTGGAGAAGCCATATTAAGGAGTAATTATCCAAGGGCAATACAACTTTGAATAAAAAGCTAAAACATTTCATGATATTGAACAAAATTCTTTTCTTTAGAAGTTCGGATGGAATGTTGTCATGTTGTGTAAACATTGAAGAAGGTCGTCGTCGTCTTACTCGCCTTCATGATGATTTTTGTTCTATGAGGGACCACCTTTACATCGACGTTTGCAGAAAATGGGATTTTATTGGCCATGTATAAGTACAGACGCTATGAGCCTATATAAGAATTATGCAAAATGTCAATTGATCCCCGATCCAAGGGAAGTTAATTTAGTGGAAGTTGTTACAGATTGGAGGTAACCTCACATTACATTCCTGAATGAGCATATACTTCCTATAGATGCGACAGATGTTACTACTGTACTAATGAGAAGCTCGCGTTTCTTTCTCATTAACGGTGAACTTTTTAGGAAAAGTATTGATGGTTGTCCTCTGAAATGTTTGGGTATTGATGATAAAAAACTATAATGGAGGAAGTGCGTAACGGAGCTTGTGGAGAGCACCAATGTGCCAAACGTTTATATGAAGAATTACTATAGATTGGTTATTACTGGCCAACAATGGAGGTAGATACATTAGTATTTGCCTGAAATTAAAATGCAATGCTTGTCAGACTTTGGGAAATGTCATTCATGCACCATCAGTGCCATTACATCCAGCTGAAGTCCCATGGCCTTTTCATACTTGGGCATTGGATTTCATTGGTCTGATATCTCTATCTTTAAGAGGAAACATATGGATCTTAACTGTTACAGACTGTAACACCAAGTGGGTAGAGGCTATACCATTGAAGAAATGTACAAGGGAACAAGTGTACAATTTCATCAAGGAATATATAATTTGTCACTTCGTTATTACCAAGATGTACCATCTCAGACAATGGCACTGCATTTACAAGTAGGGTTGTAGTTCAATTGTTCGAAGCATATGATATTCGCCATGACATGTCCACACATTATTACTCGAAGGGTAATGGTCAAACTGAAGCTACTAACAAGGCTTTGCTTTTGATACTTAGCCAAATGGTCCACGATGCACACAATACTTGGCGTGAGCTCTTACCGCTTGCATTATGAGCCTATCAAACTTTAAAGTGATCACCAACATAAGCGACCCCCTTCGTACTAGTATACAGATATGAAGCAGTTATCCTGACAGATGTAGTTGTACCATCGGCAAGGTTATCATCCTTGGCAAATGTTGAGCATTCTACACAACTTGGTGACTCAGAGGTGATGGATGAAAAAGGATATAAGGCAAGAGAAAATATTTGAATGTATGGGGAGGGCTTATGACAAAATAGTAAGACCTCGAACATTCAATGCAGGAGACCTGGTATTAAAGGTGATTGATCATATCAGGCGGGGTGTGCATGCTTAGACATTTACGCCCAAATGGGAAGGGCCTTATAAAATGTCTTCATCTCTGAGTGTGGATATTGTCGTTTGGCCAATCCAAGGACTCATCAACCCTTGTCGTCACCCATAAACTTTAAGTTTATCAAGAAGTGTCATTCATAAGGAGAGAATCATTTATGAAGACTTTTGTTGTTGTTGCAAATGTAGTTAGAGGAATCTCTAATTAGTTTGTTCACTTGTAATCAAGTTGTTCTGGATAACTGAAAGTTACACTCAGAGTTCTTAGAACACTCTTTTAATAAAATGAAAGAATGTTTTCTCAGAGATTTTGTTCGATTTATGAAAAATTATGTTTATGATTAAGCAACACTAAACATATTTGTCATTGATTGTTTAGCATTGTGTTTGTCACTTCGCCATATATACTTGTGGTATGACAAACTATCATGTGTTGTATGCTGGGACTAGACATTTCTCATCTCTAAGTTGCCTGGTACAAGTCACTTGGAATGAATATTTCACATCGCCAAGTATGCTCGGGGTAGTGACAAATTATCATGAGGTGTAGGCTAGGACTAAATGTTTCTCATCTCTCAGTTGCCTTGTATAGGTCACTTGGAATGAATATTTCAGTTCGCCAGGTACGCTCGTGATAATGACAAATTATCATGAGGTGTATGTTAGGACTGGACATTTCTCATCTATAAGTTGCCTAGTACAAGTCACTTGGAATGACTATTTCACTTCGTCGGGTACGTCCGTGGTAATGACAAATTATCACGAGGTGTAGGTTGGGCTGGACATTTTTCATCTCTAAATTGCCTGCCGTAGGTCACTTAGAATGAGTATTTCACTCCACCAGGTACGCCCCTGGTAACGACATATTATCATGAGGTATAGGCTGGGATTGGACGTTTTTCGTCTCTAAGTTGTCCCCCACAAATCACTTAGAATGAGTATTTTCCTTTGCCAGGTATGCCCATGGTAATGACTAATTATCACGTTCTTCATGCATGATTCCATTACTAGATGTTATTGTTTGATGTTATTACTTTATCTTATCTTAAAAGGAGAGGAGAAGGTGCATATAAAAAGAGTAGTGTAATTAGACTAGTTCATGAAAGCATAAAAGATGTCCAACTACATGGTAACAAATATAATAACATCAAAGCAGATTCAACATAAAGCAAAGAAAAAAATAAAAATCAAAATGTTGTGAATGGATCTCCAGTAATCCTATCAGATGGATTGAGATCAATAATAGCATTCTTTCTTGTAGGTGATTGATGTTTTTTTATTACTTTGTCAATAGATTGAATACGTTGAGAAGATTCCTTTATGACTACAACATGGTGCTGACGTTGTTGATGAGAGCATTAAGACTTTCTGTCCGTACGAGTTGTTTATGAAATAGTCTACAATCATGAACGAAAGGCCTTAACCAACTTAGTTCAAGCTTTTAGGCTTTCAAACACTTCCATACAGACAATATATATGCCAACGGCTCTATTTTAGCATTTTCAACGGTGAAGTGATCTATCATGTACAAAAGCTCGCCTAACATGAATACACACCCCAACTGGACCCAATATTGCGCACGCATGTGCTTCAATCCTGTCTGAGGATATACCTCTTCAATTTTCAAAAGGTAACCGTGAAGATCTTTATCGACGGGCATGTCATCAAATTTAAGCAACTCGCCAGAAATTTGTAGCTTAAACTTATCTGCATCATGCCAAAAATAATGATCATTGTCTGTCTCAGAAGTGTCACCATCTAATTCATCTAGCATGAGTGTCTGGGATTGAGGCATATCCTCTTGGAAAGAACTATGAATATCATAGTTAGAATCATAATTTACATCATCATGAACATCACTAATATTTCAGATTTGGACTCCTCCTATCAATACTTTTCCTTGACTACGTTTAGAGGGCAATGGTATTCTAGTAGTAGAATTAAGATGTCCATTATTAGAGGTATTGAATCCAACACAACATTAAGGTCATCTAGATTATCTTAGGGAATAGGAAGCCCAATGGATGAATCATGGAGTGTTACCACGACCGTTAGGTTCATCATTGAGTGAGCTTGCTCATCCAGCATTCGAACAACTATAGGAGTGGGACCAAACGCTTCAATATTGATTGCCATTGTTGTTTCTGTAGGCATTGTCCCAGAAGAGTCCTGCACCAGATATCATTGATATGTTCATGAATAAGAATATATGAATAGTTTGTTTTCTAAAGAAACTTACACTATAGCGAGCAGACGACATCTTGTATGTTGCTTCATCACGCGTATCTTTTACATGTTCAATAATTTGATCTGTCTAGGGGACGAAGTTGATATGCTAAGTATTTCAGACTAAATAACCTTCTCCATGTTTCGATCATAAAAGAAAAAAAAGGGAGAACATAAGCAGCTATTACACAACATAATACAGAGTGATGTTGAATGATATTTGTTATTAAAAGAATAACCTGTGATACAATCCTCATGGGATGAGGTGACACTGTAGTAGAATTATCACCTACTTGAACAGAGATTTGCTCAAGTCCTTGTCCATGATGTTTGTAGTACCACCGAGTGACTTTGAGACTGTGGTGGAATACTGAGAAAACACACATAACAAAAGTGACAATGTTATTGCGAAATGAGCCATTCAACCAAGCTACGTGATAATTAATTTATCTGACTTACATTAGACCCCTCAACCACTTCTTCAAATCTTGGACTGATAGTACTTGAAAGACGTGTCTATCAAGTATCAATAGGCTCATAAATTTTTATGCCAGCAATCTTAGATTTAGACTTTGCTTTGCTGCGGGGATGTGCAACATGAACCTTGGATATTCCTTTACCTTTGTCGATGGCATATGCTTTAATGTGAGGCTCCTTTGATATAACTTTAGTGGCTCCTCTTTTTTGTGACTTTCATGCTTCTTTAGTGGGAGGACGCAATGTTAAGTCATTCTTATAAATGATTAGTTCTACTGGAGTTCTTGACTCTGAGCCAATGAAAGACCACCATTTCCCTGCTAAGGTTCTCCAATAACTTTTCATGCTTCTAAAAAATGCAGGAGCGCGAGATGATTGGGGTGCATAGATCAGATGAGAAACATTGTTTAAACATTTTTTTCCTTCCATCCATAATGCAAATGTTACCGAAAAACCCAGCCTGTCTTCCCTTGGTTGTGGAACTCCCTGATCAAAACTGAATTGATGAGCAACCCTGTTGCATTGATGACGTGTACTGTAGAAAAAGTTGCCATCTTTCTTTTTTCATGCTCGAATATACAGGCATTGTTGAAGGTGTAAGAATGGCTATCATGAGTTGTTCCTCCCACCAAAGCGACATTACTTGCCCGTCCGTTCCAAGACCAATGTCTTTATTAAACGTAGGCCATAGATTCTCCGGCATGTAACCTGAGAGTTCTAATATGTATGGATGAGATTTGAAGTATCCCAATCTATCAATACTCATTGAGAAGTCGACCGCTTTAGGAGTCATTACAAAGCTCCATGACCATGCTCTAGGTGGATAGTCAATCCCTGGAAAGGTTGAGATCTTGACCCTTGCTGGTGCACACCGAGGGTAATGTTCCGACACAAACATCTGCAAGAATGCACCGTCGACAAAGGTTGCAATATCAGAACGTCCCACCGATCGCTCTAAGTCATAGTGGATTCGATCAAGGAGGTAATACAAATTACCCAAAAATATTGGAGCTAAGGCAATTTTTTGACCTAACACTAATCTGGCCGCCAATACGAATACACGATATTCATCATCTCATTGGGAAGACCTGATGCAAGAGTTGTTATATTATAGTTGTGCAACAATCATTTGACAATAACATTATTGGGATAAAAATGCAGTGATATTACCTTAAAAAATGTGTCGTGATAACCATAATGTAACAAAGCAGCTAATTCCACCTTTTTATTTTCAAAGTCTAAGCTTTGATGAGATCCATGCTGCTCTCCTCTTTCATTGTTGGAAGCATTGATGTCTTTGAAGAAATAACATAGCCATCCTGAAAAGTTTTCTCTTTTACTTATATCATTTCCTGTGGACGATTTCTTATGAGATTTGGAACGAGCATCATGTAACATGTCCGCTAAGAGATTTACATCTGGCTCGAGCTTAGTCGTTGTAACATTATGATTGCTGAAGAAAGGAAGGCACAATAAAAATTAGACGTCCTCGAGAGTAGGTGTAAATTCACCCCAAGCAGCGATGAACGTATGTGATTGTCTACTCCAACGCAATAACAAAGTTTGTATTGTTGAAGGATCACGAAGAATACTAAGTCGCGAACTGACCATCAGCACCTCAAATATGCCCACTTTCTCTAAAATTGAAACATATTCAGGGGCTGAAAAAATATAGTTTGCCCATTCACGCCATCTGGTTGCTACCTTAGTGTGACTGTAGATAGCAATTGGAGATATGGGAAAATCACCTCGTGCGTGCCTAAAAAGGGGAATAGAGTCTGCAAGTATGTATTCCACGTTTTTGCTTTCTCACTCAAGTAATGACACAGACGTAAGTGTGTTCTTCCGTTGTCTTTTCCATATCATGAATTATTTAGAGAGCATCATCTTTCATGGCATTCCAAGGTTTATTTGGAACTGGTAGTGGCATCCAGATTTTGGAGTAGTAAAAACTATTTGCAAGTTTTCAATGAGATTCAACCAGATTCAGCCCTAAAAAAAGAAAAAAGGAGAGAAATTAAATTCTAGTAATATATTATTTACAAAAAAATAAAAATAAAATAAAAAGAAGAATATTAAGCCTTTGCCACTCGCAAAGGTGTGGCAAGCCTTTTCGACTTGCAAAGGCATGTCAACACACCTTTGCACACCACTTGTAAAGGCGTGGATGCCTTTACATATTCTAGCAATGGCATTCAGCCTCGCTACATGTCTCATGTAATGGTGTCCGACGTTATGCCTAATAATATTATATACTCCGGGCAGCGGGTGCTTCACCACATTCTTACTATGTTATTTTTGTTGTACAATGATTAATTACCTAAACGGTTGATATGGAAGATTGATCCCCAATAGAGCTTCACTTGTACGATGGTAATCTATGACGGTGATAAGTTAAATATATAAATATATCATTGACGACACAAAATATTGGACAAGAAGACAAAATGATGATGAAAAAGAAATTTTACCTTACTCAATAGTGATGATTCTTCTAAATGATGTGAAGTGAAAAACTCTACTCATCACAAGTATTTCTTTTATATAGGGGAGAATGACAGGACATTTTGGCAGGTTTCCCAAAATGTTGAATTTATTATGAAGGGAAAGGTTAATAGTTTGGCAGGTTTCCAAAAGACTGAATTTATTAAAAAGCGAACCATTCCCAAAAGGCTGGAGATTCTGAAAATAGAAATTGTTTCCGAAAAATTGCATGTTTTCATGACGTCATATTCTGATATTCAGTACACTGTGAAATATTTCCAAAAAATGTAAGTTTCGTACTGGAGACGTGGGGACAGTACAGGATGTCTAGATCGCAACGCAATTAACAGCTCGATGATATAAATTCTCTATCAAAGTTATGGACGAAACAAAACTTTCCTAAAATAGACAAAACACATATTTGAAGGCCTTAATGACAGAATTTGGCCGAAAAAGGCCTAGTTCATTAGGCAAAGCCTAATGAGTTTTGTTTCTTGGCTCATTTCCCATAAAAATATATCTATTTTACAAAGGAGTGGGATGTTGCAACGATTACTGGAGACAGAGGGATTGTATCTATAACGAATCTACAACATGCAATCTTATGTTGAGAAAACACATAAAGTTATATTACATCCTTATAGTAGTTGTTGTTAAATTCAAGGAGTTCTAAGATTACAACATGGCACAAAATTGACGATTTGAACAATGCAAAAAATTTACAGTAAAATACTAAGTGGGGGCTTAATTGCAATACATGATGGAAAAACCAAAATATCCTTCATTGCGAGAGAAATTACAAAGATACAAATAGAAGGAAGTTCCGTTATTGAATTGCTACAGTCAACGGTTGTAAGAGAAAATTTGTGTACAAGTTCCATATTCTACATCATACTTGTATAGGGGCTAAATGTATATGATGGTTGACTGTTATGACTTCGACTCACCGATGTGGTACGTGTCACTCCTACGAATTACTGTCACGTGTCAACTTTGACTTTTTAACATGATTGTCGAATCCACGTCAGTGACCGACAGACACCAAGTTTTTATTGTATTATTTATTCTTTCTATGAAATTACTCATATCCTTATAACCACTAAGTCAAGTGACAAACACTTAAGTGGGTCTCTTGCCTGGAAACATATCTGGGGGGTTGTGGTCTGATAAGATTTGGAAGAGATATCCCTTTACCAGTATGACCTCTTTGAGGGCCATGGATGTGCCATCTTCCCAATCGCAGAAAGGGATTTAGTTTTTAGGACACCCCTCGGGGGGGTCCCGAATGAACATCGTCTATCTTATCGATGTAGCACGCTCTCCGTGTTCTTCCTTCCTAGATTCAATGTCACTAGACGTGGCACATGGCACAATATAAAATGTAACGTACATGAGAATCCTCCCCATAAATACCTGGCCCATGTGGTTATGTAATAATAAGCAATGACTGGACGTTGCCACCTCAACAAGCTTGTCGGTGTAGCATTATGTAGGGTCCATTACCAATTAGTCAAGTGATTAATTAGAGCGGACCCCACATGGTAGATTCTCTATAAATAGAGGCATTTTCTTTCACTGTAAAGGACTTTTTGGTCCTTGGCTTCATACTTCCACTTATTAGACTTGGAGAATTCTCTTCGAATTTCTACTCCCAAGAGCATTTTGTCACCTTCCATAGGTTGGCTCAAAGTGCTCGTCCATCACCCTGTCAAATTTCAACCTTCACATTCTCAGGCTATATTTGTCATTTATTGTGACTATATCACACCTAAAACTACGCTCATGTGACGTCACAGTCAGACCCCCTTAGCTTTTGAACATACGTCATATATATATATATATAGAGAGAGAGAGTTTAGAGATGGAACCTAACTAACCATTAGTTCTACTGGGTCCTCCCATTGTGGGCTTCAATAAAAGCACATAGCTCAACTATTTTGCCCAGTTAGACTACTTAATACGAGATGCCACGTCCAATACCATGATATCGCTTACTTAGTTGGGCCTTAATAGACCATGAACTATCCATCAAATCCAATAAAATGTTAATGTAAGCCCACGTTATAATTTTTCAACATTCTTCCACTTGGGCTACATTAATTTTTTTAGACCATGAACTATTCATCAAATCTAATAAAATGTTAATGTGAGCCCACGTTATGATTTTTCAACATTCTTCCACTTGGGTTACATTAATTTTTTTTTAAAAATAATTATTTTAAAATGACTCTCAAGTTGATAACATGAAAAATATTTTATGTGGTCACAATTTATAATGATAATTCTTTGATAGCATCTTAACTAATCCACTCCAATTCAACATTTAATATGAGACTATGACAGTCAATATGTCTCTCTCATTGATATATAACCATTCCACACTCACATATATTATCAACCGAATCGACATAAATTACAAGTCTAATAGCGTAATAAGGAATGGTGTTTCACATGTGATCATACTAAAATCACCACTTCCTTATCAGATTATGACAGTCGATATGTCTCTCCTATTGGTATATAACCATTCCATAATCACAGATATTAACAATTGAATAGACATATATTACAAGTCTAGTAGTATAATAAGGAATGGTGTTTCACATGTGATCATATTATAATCATCACTTCCTAAACAGCCCTCAATTTCACATGTACCTTTATACTTAGCAAATAAGCAAGTAAAATTTATAGCTCCAACGAGCTAATATAATCAACAAATTCACATAACCTTTATGCTGAGCAAAATAAGATTGTATAATCTCATAGATCTTTATGCCTATCAAGTGAAATAACATGACTCCAATGAGCCTATGCCTTCGATTTTTACATATCGACAACAAACATAATATCAACGAATACATCACAAAATAGTAAACAACAATAATGACCATCGTAATAAATAATATTATTAATCATACATATATATTTATTAGATAGTTGTTGAATAGCAAAGTCAATCTTGAACAATTCAAGATAGCATAACACACTCCCACTAACCCAAAGAAATAAAAGACTCCAAGATTTTCCTATTCTCAACATGTTGTTTAAACAGTATAGGCCTTAAACTTTTGGTAGGGAATTTGTTAACACTGACTCTGTCTTAATATAACACAATGTCTCATTTTTCAACCAAAATAAAGAATTCAAATACTAAATTACTTAAAGATTATCATCTTGCTTATATATAAGTATTAAAGTCTTAGTGCTCTGCATATATTTCATGACCTTCTTGGTTTCAATCCAATGATCGTGTCCATGATTTGACAAATATCTCCTAAGAATATTTACAGTAAAACAATACCAGGTCCTGCATAATCCATACAATTTCCCAAATCATCAAGATCAAGAGAAGTGAGAATCTCAATTTTAACTAATTTTTAAGTATTTTTCTTAAGATATGGCCCAAATGCTTATGCCACAATAATGATGACAACACTTTTCTTAATATTAAAAACAAATCATGGCAGATAAGGATAATTTGTAAGGTCCTTCAAAGTAAAAAAAAATATAATTGTCAATAATTTTAGAATTTGACAAAAAAGTCTACCTTTTATTCACAAAATAAAAGCAAAATTAAATTTCCATTGAGGTGAAAAACATAATATATATTACTTAAAACAAGTCAGAAAGTTGTTTTGTTCCCTCATAGCAAACTTCAACTTTAATGTTGTTTCCAATTTCAAGACTGGACACCCTTTCACTTGGATTCCTCATGTCCCTTAGCCCCTAGTTCTTTATATTTCTTCGCTATCCATAACTTAAACTTACGACAATCAACTTTCTTGTGGCCTTTCTTGTTATAAAAGTAACACCCCAAGTCACTTTCATTCCCTTTGAAATCTCCTCCTTTCTTACAATTCTCATGCCCTTTTACATCCCCATCTTTGTTAGAAGCATGATTCTTAGACTTTTTAAATTTCTTCTTTCCTTCAGCAACACGCTTAGAAATCAAATCATTCACACCCCGTGTTTGGTCTTGAGTGTTGTAGGTTGTTTTGATTTGGCTGAACACACATGGAAGTGAATTGAGAGCATGATGAATAATAAAGTCATTAGATAAAAAAATATTATGAGCTTTCAATTTGGTTTGAACATGTACCACTTTCAGAATGAAATCTCTCACACCATTAGTTTCTTCATACTTGATACCCATTTGTTCATCAAATTTCCAACCTCAGTTTTATAATGCCTTTGTCCTTTTTGTAGCTATGAGACTAAGGCGATCGGACTTCTCCCACTCTTTTCATCCGCATCACTTTTTGCAGTGAATGATGCAGGCTCATCCTCATGAAAGCCAAGTCCATGTCCATTATTTTCAAGGCAAACTCTACACCTAGCTTCCATTTCTTAAAAATTTGAATCAGTCGGGACTTGAATGGTGGTAGTGTTAGTATTCATTGTAAATGAGATTGATTGATCCAAAATAAATAATTTTATTAAAACATGGACAATATATGATAAAAGACTTATCAATGAGAGCCAGACACATCATTATAAACTTCCCTTTAGGCAAAGAATATAATTGTCAATTAGTCTCCTAGCACGAGGTAAATGAAAACATATACAACATTTAAAAAGTTTATCTCCTTTGGGTAGATAAATCTTCTAGGTCATACATTTTCTCAAGACATATTGTATATCTAACAAAATTATTCCTTTAAGTAGATAAATCTTAAAGGCGCACATTTTACCAATACTCATCATACTTTCCACAAATTAATATAAATAATTACCTCATTTAGGCAGAAAATTTTACATATAAATTTTTATACTTCTCATCATCAAAATAATATTTGACAACATAACCGTCACTAAGGATTATAACACGACACTTTGGTGGTAAACCATAACAGTTCTTAACCAATATTTCTTTGAATGAGAATGAAAATTACCCATTTACCGTCATTGCATATTGCAACAATATATGCATATGATCATTCCAAATGAAGTATTCCATCAAAACACTAAAAGAATCACCGACAAATCAAAGTTGTTAAACAACCAGAAAATCACAATTTATATTATCAAATTAACCAAATTGACTAAAGGTCAAGAATATAAGATACTTGTTTTGCTCTAAGAATAGAAATTGCCGATACAATTTGAAATTGTATAATAAATATCCATCACAAGATTATAATACTCCAGTATTGACCTTGAAACCGCTACTAATAAATAAGTGTTGTTATCATTTTTTTTCAATGTTGACTCACATTCAACCAAAGATTGTCATCACAAAAAAATTACACTGCAAAACCTCATAGGAATGTATGAGCATATTTATTAAGCAATTTCTTGTATCATTACAATATATATTTGCCGAAGAAAATCAGTAATATGACAACATTTTATATGTGCGTATAAAAGAGTATTGCCAATTCAATAGTTAAGATCTCATAAACTCGTGTGATTATAACATTTCCATATCCCCTTTAATCTATACTAGGGGTGTGCAGAATTTTTACGAATCGAACCGAACTGAATTGGTTCGGTAAGTTCTTTTTCTATGGTAATTGTAATCGGTTCGGTTAATTTAAATAACCGAACTTTTGGTTCGATTATATTTTACAATAAACATGTAATTGGTTCGAATCGATTACAACCATTTTTAATATACATATATAAATTAGACATAAATTATTAAAAACTTAATAAATTAGACACAAATTAGACATATATTATTAAAAATTAGATATAATTATTAATTAGACATATATATATATATATTAATTGTCTTGAGTGTTAAATTTAATGATTTTTTGCTATTTTTCTAAAAATTTATGATTGTAGCCGAACCGGTTACAACTAATCGAGCCGAACCGATTACTTCAGTTTCATTCGATTCAGTTCTTTTAGTTACACCGGTTCGGTTTGATAACTTAGGTAACTGGTGAATTCGTTCGATTACAAAAATACTTTACTAACCGACCGAATCGAATCGTGCACACTCCTAATCTAAATAGCGAACAAATTCTTAGAAAATAAGATTTGTCAAAGTCAAACTACCATAAATAGACATTTTATTCTATAACTAATCAGTGCAATATCAAACGACAAATCAGCGAAATGCAAACTCAAAGTTAAAATTCATTTGGTCAGAATCTATAAAGTAACTAGGATCTCGTATGTTTCGCGATATCCTCCTTTATAATCCTATTGTAATTATTTTATAATTGAATTATCATGTTTGTTTGGAATAATCATTAAATAAACCTGCAATCCTAATTTACATGCAATCATTTGAGTTAATTGAATTGCAGAATAAAGTGGGAGCAATCCTAATTTACAATGTCATTGCAATTCTAATATCAAACAAAATTACTTTCCTACCATCGTTGAAATATTCTTTCTCTCTCATTTTATTAATTTAATCAAAATGAACTTTATTAATGTTTAGTTTAGCATTATTAATTTATTTAGATATTAATAAAAATAATTAAAAATAATGTTAAACTTTCACGTGAAAATATTTTTTTATTATATCTCTTATTTTATTAATTTAATTACAAATATTTTTTAAATCTAGTCCAGCATTATTAATTTATTTAAATATTAATTATAATTAATAAAAAATATTGTATTAATTTAATTAAAATTAAATTTATTAAAGTTTAGTGTAGTAATATTAATTTATTCAAATATTATTAGAAAGCACTTAAAAATAATGTTAAAATTTCAAGTGAAAATATTTTATTATTATATCTCTTATTTTATTAATTTGATTAAAAAAATATTTTTTAAATTTAGTCTAGCACTATTAATTTATTTTAATATTAATTAAAATTAATGTTAAAATTACAAGTCAAAATATTTTTTAGATAATATATAACAAAAAAGTCATTTAAGTAACTTTATATTATTTATATAAATTTACAACAAAAGTTAACTTATACTAAACAAAGCAATCATTAATTATCACTCATCACATCATAGATTATTATGCATAACCAAACATGACAATCTTATTTTATAAATAATTGAATTACCAACAATTAAATTACGATGATGATTTTAGATTATGCGAATCAAACGGACCTAAAAGAATTTTTGAAATGAGATAGCTTTAAAATTCACATTAACTTAAAATCTTGCCATACAATTATCCATCTATCAAAAATTTCAATTAGCTTGGCATATTGGTAGTGTTCTTTAGACCCCCAAATGATAAGTTTTCTAATCACATTGTATATGAGCTTATTTAAAAACTTCTAGAAATTGATACTTTTATAGAAAAACAAACACGTGATAATAAAGAATTCAATTTATATTTGAAACTGAGAAAAAGGAATTCAAGTTGCTCAAGAGCTTTTTTTAAGATGCTGAAGAGTTCATCTATATTATATTTTTAGAACTGTCCATTGAATGTGACCATCTGAATCAAGAAACTGATTTGTCCGTTATATATTACAAAGAGTTAAACAATAATGGTTGAACAATCAATTACGAAATTCAATTCAGAGAACCGTAAAACTGGCCAAAATTTTCAGCTAAGTAAAAATAATTGAAAAACCTTTTTAGGTAAATTTTACAAAGTAGATAATATTAGGGTGATGTGTTAAAAAATAACATGTTTTCTAAATCTATAAGTAAATAGTAAGTTTTCTAAATAGTCAATCATTTTAGATAAAAAAATACCATTTGCCCATTTAAAGTAGACTGGCTATTAATTCGAGTCAATCAACTGGCTATTATTGATATACTTCGTTAATGTACATTATGATTAAGGAAACAATAAATATACATTACTACACTTAAATATACTACAAAAACTGAAATTTTTGAAAAATTCACAAATCACGCCTCCCTCCAACCATGGGATTTTTAATCCTCAAACAACCTGTAATAATAGATTATTCATATACTTAGAAATTAATCAAATTTAATTTATAATAAAATAAAATAAATACTTTCCATAAAACTTAAATTTTTGAAAACAAATTTCACCCCTCCCTCAACCGCGCGGTAGACCTCTCTCAACCACCCTTACTTAAATAAAACTAATTTAAATTAATTCGGGTCAATCAACTGTCTACTACTGATATACTTAATTGATACACCATATAATCAAGGAAACAATAAGTATCAATTAATTCAAAATATACATAAAAATGAAAAACTAAAAATCTTATACTACAGTTAAAGTAACTATCCTGATTACGGTAAACAACTTGTTAATAAAAAATCATCAAGTCTAAATAATCAAACAAAAAAATCTAGAAACCCTTCTCATAGTTTCAAATCATTCCTGAAAACCTCCATCCTCACGAGATCCAAATAGACGTCGATAAACCTCCATTAACGCCTATCTGAAATAGAATTATTGGTGGCAAAATGTAACTCCATTGACGATGGATAACTCCATTGACGAGGACACATACAATTAATTAGATATTAACATTCTATTATAGATTTAAATGTCCGATTCTGAATTTTAATAGCATTCAATGTGAACGTTAATATCTATTTTTTTATATGTTTTCTTTTTTAGCTCATTTTTGTTATGGAAATTTTATATTCCTTTATTGACATATCAAGTCCGGATATTCAGCATTTTTGAAGAAAACCCAATATAGTTTTATGCTTATTCTTTATCCACTAGCGAATTTAGTTGTTTCATAATTTTCCATCAAATAATGAAATTAGCTATTTCATAATTGATTTTACTCTCATCAATTTTTATTTACGATCTCTTATATCAATGACTAATTTATATCATAAATCAAAAGTTTCCAGTTAACTGATCAATCATTTATTAACATTGTCAAAATTAATTACAGTGATAATATGTTGCATATAAATATAATATTAATCATAGCGAAGTTAATCACTCATTGATAAAAAAATATAAAATATTACAAAACTATCAATAATTTTTTTTTTATTTTTTTACCTTCTTTTGAGTTGTTGATTGACAGGTGATGAGAGATATTTTTACTATAGTTAATGGATGGTTACCAAAACTGTAGTTAATTTATTTTTATTTCCTTTTTCGGTAATATTTGATTGATAGAATTCAAATTTGTTGTTTTTTCATAATAAATGTTTGGAGGGAAGTTATTATTTGAAGTGTTTTTCAAGGGTTATCGAGGGCGGCATTGTTGTTTTTTTAATTTTTTTTGTATTTACTTGATTTATAGTTATGAAAAATATAATTTAAAAGTCAAACATTAATTACACCTATAATTATAGTGTCATTGGAACTAGTATATCACCTTTATACGTATAATATACTTTAATACCTTCAAGAACATGCATTATCTATTAATTTCTTAAAAAAAATTTCAATTTTGTTATGTTGATTGAATTATAGTGTCATTGTATCAATCTTATCACTAACTTATGCGAAGAAATGTTTGTTTTAATGATTATTTATCGAAATTAAAGTTCATATGTGAGGGAAATGATTATTGTTGTTTTTTCTTAGATTTATTTGAATTTTAATAGTTTTTTTATTTAGGAATTAAGTGATTGAGGAAGTTACTAGATTAGCGGTTTACAAGGAAACAAAAAAAATGTTGTATTAGAGACCATTACATACGGTTTTTAATGGATCCAATACGGTTTCTTAATTTTTAGGGTCTATCATTTTGGTATATCGGATATACACCTATGATTTACCTGAAAAATTTGGTAATATGTTATATAGATGAGGGGCATATTAGTCTAAAATTATTGACTAATTAGGAAACCTTCTATTGACCTAAATCTATCGAAAATTTGTTATTTCTTAAAATACTCCATTAAAGTTGTCCATTATGCAAAATTTTCATTTTTTAATCAAATCCAATACAACGTGGGTTTCTACATGAGTAGTCACATAATAGAGAGTTAATACAAAAATAGACAACAAATTTCATAACATCAAATATAGTCATATTTTATGGGTTCACCTATTAAAAAAATCGTGCTTATAATCTTCAATATTACATTTAGTGATTATCTTTTAAAAAACTTAGAAACACCATAAATCCACCAATTTCACTCTCTCCCCTAAAATCTCTTTCTATCTCTATATCTCTCCCTCCCCCCCCCCCC
>QANY01004802.1:1249973-1354190 GCA_003255025.1 Datisca glomerata | reverse complement strand
CCCCCCCCCCCCCCAACTTTTGCCCCTTTCAATTTTTTCAAAATCTTTTTTTTTGTTTTATCTTTTGTAGCTACCCTCTCTCGCACTTTGGCTATTTTCTCTCTCGTTATAGATATTATATGTACGTGTATGTATATAGTATATATAATTTATTATATAGTGGTACTTTATTAAGTTTATATATGTACATAACACATATACGGTAGTATTATATGTTGTTTATATATGCTAGATATAATTTACATCAATTATGTATATTATTTATTATTGCTAGATATATATATATACACATGCACACGTTATACAAACACACATATATAATATACATGACATATGTACGTATCTGTTATGTGTATATGATATATATGCCAACGTATATGTATATATGTTATAATATATAACACGTATTATGTACACATATATGCATTTGTATTATAACATATATGTATATTATTATATATAGTATTGTGTGTGTCTATATACATACATAAAAAAATGAATTTTTCATAGAAATTTGTTTGGAAAGTTTGGGGGAGAGAGAGAAAGAGATAGAAAAAGATAGAGAGAGTGAGGGAAGGATTTAATGGATAGATACACACGTAGAGAGAGATATTAAATGGATATAAATAGAGAGAGGGAGAAATAGGAAGGATGAATCATTTAAATAAATGATAAAAAGGGTAAACTAGTAACTAATTAAATGGGGGAAACTATTTAATTTAATGAAATTTGATATATTAATTATTATTTATAGAAAAGTGCTATATGATGATTTTCAAAAGTTGTGGATAAAATTATATTTAAAATTGAAAATGTATCTAAATGCTATCATTTGTAATAAAACATTAATGTAAGTCCACATTACGATTTTTCAAGAGGGTCAATCAGTAGAAGATTTGATGGGGATGAAGGGTATTAAGAAAGAGGACGATTGGTTGAGACATGGGTATAATGGGAAATAAAACACACATTTCGGAAGAAGATTGCTCACCATGAACTATTTGACGATGTAATAGTTTTCCTCTTGGATAGAGGTGGTTCTCTCTCTTGGGCTCTCTAAGCTCAAGTGATGTGATTTTACTCGTTCTTGTTTCGTTGGTATTGCGATCTTGATATTTTCCGCTGTTCTCTCGTCTTTATGTTATCGTCTTGACATATGAAGGTAGAGATTCATCCAGTAACCTTGATAAGAATGTAGAGGAGATGCCAAGTAGATTGGCACTTACTTAGATTGAAGAGGAGGAGATTGGGATAGTTGAAGAAACAAACTTTAAAGAAGTGGAGATTTTTCGTCTGAGTTTAATGGTGAAAGTTCAAATTGTGAGGATAGGTAATAGATTAGGGTTTCGTGAAGCCCTTTTGAAAGCGTGGAATATTGAAGAATGTGTGAGATTTCTTGAGATTAAAAATAATATTTTTCAAATTATATTCCATGATGAGGCCAATATGAATTTCATGATGAAAAATGGTCCTTGTCTTTTTTATGATCAACTTGTTCTATTTCTACCGTGGAGAATGGGCATCAACTTATCTACTGCGTGTTTTACTTTGAGTGCGTTCTAGATTCAACTACATGGATTACCAATTGAATGTAGAGGAAGAAGTATGGGCAAGTTTATTGGCCAACGGATTGGGAGAATTATTGATATCGAAGAAGGTGTGGTCCGTGATGGGTTTTAAATAAACAAAATTCCTTCGTATTAAGGTCGAGATTAATATCAATCTTCCTTTGACTAGAGGTGTCTTTATTCGTCATAATGGTTTTAAAATCTGGATTTGGTGCAAATATGAAAGGTTCCCAAAGTTTTGCTTTTTCTGTGGTATTGTGGGACATGAATAGTTACATTGTCTGACAAGGAAAGAGGATTTAAAAGTTGGAAGTATTGTTGAAAACAAATATGGTGACTGGATGAAAGCTTTCAATCCGAATCATAGAGGGAGTTGGGGAGGAAGATGGGATCAAAAAGGAGGCCACCAGAGTAATTTATCTTCGAGTCATTAGTCGCGAAATGGTTATGATGTTCGGAGCTCCGTTGACAGCCGTCCAAAGGTGGTCCAGTAGTCAGAGAAAGCTAAGCCTGGTCATGTTGATTCCATCATGGCCAAGCTCGCTAACCTCGGCACCCTAATCTGCTGTTGATTTCGTGATCTCTCAAATCAGTAACTGAATAATAGAGAAAATTTTGGATTTGGGCGTGCAGTTTGATATGCTCGTAGATTTTGTGGAAGTTCAAAACAGTAACCGAATCATAGAGGATAGAATGGAGTTGGGCGTGCATGTTGATAAACTTACTAGCAGTAGTCTAGGTGGCAAGATTCTTGGATAAAAAGGATTGCATGTTGATAAGCTTGCTGGCAGTAGCATATGAGGTGTGATTCTTAGAGAAAAAGGATTGCATGTTGATAAGTAAGATGGCAGCATAAGTGGCGCCATCCTTGGAGATAAGGGAATGCATGTAAGCATGCTTATGTGTAGAACTGGACTTGATGATATTGCTCCAAATGGGGAGAATAATCTGGTGAATTTTGGGGAAAATAATTTGGTGAAAATTGAGGTGAAGGGAGTGGGATTTTTGGACAATCATGAGGCTTTTTTGAATATGGGTTCGAGTCCTTCTAATGACTAATTTAATCTTGAACCGGTTATTGAAAAATCTAGAACAAATGGACTAGGAAAACCCTGTTGCCCAAATCTCCCAAAAACGGCCGAAGGAAAATGAAAGCTCAAACTGTTTCCAAGAGGAACAAGGGTAGCTCGTCCAAATTGGTTGACGATGTTGTTTTCACACAGGGAGACAAACGTAAGGCTTTCAAACTTGTTGGAAATTTGAGTTCTATCTTGTTGGAATAGGGAGTTCCGAAGAGGTTGAAAGATGATGTTCTGACTCAGAATGATGGTTGTGATGGGGTGGAGGTAGCCAACCCGAATTGGCCCTAAAGTTACCAATGAAAGTCCTGGGGTGGAATTGACAGGGTGTGGGGAATCCCCTAACAGTTTTCACATTGTGAGGGTTAACTAAAACCCATTTCCCAGACTTTTTTTTTGCTTGAAACTAAAAATCAGAGTAAAATAAATGGAGAAAATTAAAACGGTTGTTAATGCTTCAGGTTCGTTAATTGTGAATCAAGCCGATGTTAAAGGTGGTATCGCGCTATTTTGGAAGGATGATAATTCAGTTCAACTGATTAAATACAGAAGGTTTTTATTGAAGTTTGGGTTTTTGATGTGGTTAATTCTAAAGTTTGGAGGTTATTCGTAGTCTATATTAGCAATGAGCTTGAGGTTCAGGTTCAACAATTAGCCGCTCTTGGTAATCGTATTAAAGTTGGTTCTGAGGCTTGCATTATTTTTGGGGATTTAAATGATCTGATGAGAAATTTGGGGGTAATGCTCATGATCCCAACAATTTTTGTTTACTTTCAGATTTTGCGAACAACTGTAATATGGAGGATATTGGCTTTGTGGGTCTACCCTTTTACGTGGATTAACAAACATGATTACCCGAATCTGATTAAGGAGAGATTGGATAAATGTTTTGCCCATCCGTACTGGCTTCACATATCAGTCTGTGAGGCTTTATCAACATCTCCTAGTTCAGACCATTTAGCGTTATTGCTAGATATAGTTAATGAGAGGATAAGATACAGACAATAGTTCAAGTACAATAGGAGATGGTTTGAGTTTGAAGAGTGCATGAAGCTGATTAAATCTGCGTGGACGGCAGAGGGGTATGATACTAGTGGAGGTCACATTTCTGTTAAAATTGCTAGGACCCGTAATTCGATTCTTCAATGGAGGAGGAAGGAAAATACTGCTAATTCTAGTAGATTAGAGATATTGACTCATGCCAAGCTTACAATTATCTGGAAAATTACTGGTGGAGCTCATCTCCGTGCAAGTCAGGTATCCAATGGGGTTCATAAGATAGAATTGCTCGTCCCAAGTTAGAAGGAGGATTGAGGTTTAAAGACTTATCTGCTTTTAATCTAGCATTGTTGGCTAAACAAGGATGGAGGATCCTGCCTAACCCGAATTCTCTGCTTGCCTTGTTCCTGAAGAGTAAATACTTCCGATATTCTGATTTTCTTTCTGCTTCTATTGGGAGACATCCATCTTGGGACTGGCGTAGTTTCTATGAAGGTCGTAAAATTCTGTTGCATGGCGTGAGATGGAGTGTCGATGATGGGAGAAATATTGATATCTGGGATGATGCTTGGATTCTGAGGCCTTATACTTTCAAAGTCTTGACACCTAAAATTTTCTAATTTTCCAAAGTTAGGGATCTTTTTCATCTGGATGGAGGTGACAGAATATCCAGTTAATTAATTCAATTTTTCGGCAAGAGGACAGTAACATTATCAGTTAGCTTTCGGTTAGTACACACGACAATTCAAATGTTCAAGTATAGCATCACTCGGCATCAGGGCAATAAACTGTGAAATCGGGTTTTAGAAGTGGCTTGTTTTCTTCACAGAAATCGTAGTATGGGCAAGAAAGAAAAAGGCGAGCCAAGATCTTGCTTGATCAACAAGAAAGTATGGAAGTTGGTCTGTAGATTAAAAGTTCCCCCTAAACTTAAAGACTTTACCTTTAGATGTTTGAACAATTTTCTTTCTTGTAAAGGAAATCTGGTGAGGAGAGGAATGGTATTGACCTTGCTTGTCACATTTGTGGGTCTGGGGAGGAATCTGTTAAACATATTTTTTTTCTCTTGTCGTTTTTCTTCTAAATTTTGGTTTGTTAGTCCTCTTAATCTAAATTCATGCAAACTTGATGGCACCTCATTTCTTGATTTTTGGACTGTAATTGTCAATGAAATAGAGAAACACCTTAATCAGGATTGACTCACACAGTGATTTGTTTTCAGCCTTTGGAGAGTATGGAAGTGCATGAATAAAGCTTGTTTTGAATCTGCAGTTTTTTGTCCGTTGGATGCAGTTAAAGTGGTTGAAGTGCATATTGATAGATGGATCTCGTCTTCTGATGGAGTTGCTGATATTCCTCCTCATAGTCAATTTTCTACTTTAGTGGAAGTTCGAGGTTGCAGGCTTCATTCAGATGCAGCTTGGGATGCGGTACAGCTGGTTTTGGTTGGTGTCTCTAGGATCCAGGTGGTAATCTGTTTGATGCAGGTATGGGTAAGAGATCTGGCATTTCTTGTGCAATTCTTACCGAGGCTTATGCACTTCTTTGGGCTATTGAATACTCTTCACATGCCGGTCTTTCTGACATTAGTATTTTCTCTGAGTCTTTGATCTTAATTAATGATATCAAAACTTGTAATCACATAGCTCATGATGTTGCTTCTATAGTCGTCGGCATTATTCATCTAACATGTAGCTTTAATCGAGTGACTTTCTCTCATTGTCCTATAAAGAATAATTATTCGGAGAATGCTTGTGCTAGGATGGGTAAATATGCTTCGGGTGATACTGCTTTGAATGTTTCGAAGGATAGATTTCATTTTGTTTTTAACTTTCTTGGTTTCTAATCCTTGTTTTTGGCTAGTCCTCTTTTTTCTTTTCTGGGTTTTCTCCAGTTGAGTTTTTTTCAGGAAAGGTTTTAACGAGGCTAGCTAGAAGGGTCTTTTTGAGCTTTATTCCGCTTAAGACTCCACCTGTGGTGTTCCTTCTGCCTCTTTCTTTTACTTTGGTCGGTCAATGTTAGATCATGAGGGTGCTAAGAAGGTGCTAGCCTAACTAAGATGTCCTGGCGCACCTAATGATCTCCTTCTCCAACTTGAGTTTTTATTTTAGGCCCTGGGGTATATGCCCTTTGCACTTATGAATTCTTTTATTTATTAACGAAGGCCTCTTTCTGTTGGGGTGTTTTTCACCCCTTCTCTTTGACAAAAAAAATTGTTTGACGATGTACAAATTACAAGGATGTGATTTTGGTAATTGCAAAAATTAGAGAATGTAATAAGCTAAATTTAAAGTTTACGAGTGTGATTTGCCTATATAGCCAAAATTGGTGGGTGTAAGTTGCATATAATCTTTATCTTTAATCCTAATCCTAATCCTATCCTAATCTATCTACTATATTAAAAGGGATTTAAGGAGAATAAATTTTTGATTACCCTTTTTACCCTTTAAGCCACTAATTATTCTTTTACTAATACTTAATAAATTTTAGTATTTTATATTATTATGTTATTAGGAATGTAATGGATCCTGTAGATTATTTTATAGATCTTTACATCATGAGCATTATTTTGTCAATAACAATGAGTTATTATGCAAGACTTTTATTTTGTTGTTTAGCTTTTTGATATTATAATAAATACAATAATTTTCAATGTCAATTACCCGCGGTAAAATAAGTAAGTTGTCAGATGTAATTTTCTTTCTCAAATAATTCTAAATTTCTTTTCATTTTATCTTGCGATATTAAATTTGTTAAGATTGCACGTTCTTTAATTTGAAAGTTCTTGTAGATAATCTATCATCTCGAGGTGATGCATATCTTATTCAGTTTACTTCTATCTGCAATAACTATATTGTAAATATTTCAACCCCAGATTATGCATGACTTATTCAAAATTTCTTTTATATATAATAGTTTAATTGCAAATATTAAAAAAGTATCATTTTTGCTTCTTTTGTTGTACTAGATTTATAATATTTTGAAAGCTAATCTATTTATTTTAATATTAATAATAATTTTAAAATTCTTCAATACGTGTGAAGCACGTGTTTTTATACTAGTATGTTAAAATGAGCTTAAAGGGGAGAAACTTTTGATTCTCATTTTAACATTCAAGTCTCCTTCAAATATAGTACAATTCAGAGTTTTCACATATTTTCTCATTTTAATATAATTTATATAATGAAGTATTATTTTTTATTCAACAATAATTTATTTGATAAATAGTTTGTAAAATTAAATATTTTTGTAATATTACACAAATAGAAACATAAATATCCGTAAAGATGAATTTTGGGGTTATTTTTAGAACAACACTAATTTATACGTTAAAAACTTATAAAAGAATTGAGTTTAAAAAAGATGAACTATCTCTTAATATGATAGAATCAAATAATAATCATTTTGTATATCATTCAAATCGTAATTTTATATAGTAAAATTTTAATAATATTATTAACAAGTTATTGTATTTATTGTTACTATTATTTTACTTTAAATTTAGATTTACAATCATTTTAAGAAAATAATGTATTTATTTAAACGTTATTATTAATTTTAAATTTTAGGTATATTAAAAGTGGGATGAGAAAGAGAATCAATTTTAGACCATTTTGTCCACTCCTTATTTTATAATTCCAAAATTACTAAATGAGACAGTAATGGTGTAAATTTTCTTCCTCTCTTATTTCTTCAAAAGATGTATCTGTTAAGCAAACTTTTCATTTTTATATCATTTCTAATTTCTAATTTATTTTTAGACATCAGAACATATTACGTTATTTTGTCGTTAAATATAAATTAGAAAAATTCAATCAATCAATAAAAGAATAAAACATATTTTTAGTTAATTTATTACAAACTAAAAAATTAATAGAGTAATGTTCTTCGAGCATAATTAACTTAATTATAAATATTTGGATGAGTAAGACTTATGAAAAACATAAAAGTTATAATTACAGTTTTCTAATTTTATCTACTAATAAATGTATTTTATTCAAAAAAAAATATATGAACAAGTAATATATAAGAAACTATCAAAAAAATAAAATCGTATATATCACGTACATCACACATATAATTTAACTAATACATGAAATTTCATTAAAAAGTGTGAGCTCATCCTTGCGGAAACGATGTGAGCTAAAATAGTATTATAAATGAAAATGCTTTCAAATAAAAATACTTTTAAACTCACCCTTACTAGAAACCTGATATTTTATGATATGAATAACTCTTGTCTTGAACAAAAAAAATGCATTTTTGTTCTGCCGACTTGATTTGTTTTATCAAAGTTACATTATAAATTTAAAAAAAAATAAAGAAATATAACTCGAACTTACAACCTTTAGAATATAAGTGTGAAAGCTTAATCAACTACGCCAACTTAACTTATCGCCGTCTAAGGGTGTTCATTGGGCGTGTTGGTTTGGTTCTAGATCAATTCTGTAACCGAACCAACATAAAGAATTTGATTCATGAGCAAACCGAATCAAACTAATCAAACATGTAAACCAATCCAAACCAAACCATTAATTATCAGTTTGGTTTGGTCAGGTTGGCGGCTTCATTTTTTGTGTATTTAAAGTTAATAAATCTAATGCACGATAAGAACACATCTTAATAAAATGAGTCTTACTTCATTAGATAGCTTGGTTAATAAAATAATTTTTACATATTCTGCATGAGGGCTGAGCTAGGTTATGATAGAGATGACAACCGAGCCAGCTTACCTTTCTTTTAATTATTTTCATTTCTTACTTTAGAATCTCAATAGAAAAACTTGTCATACTAAATAAAATAATTAATTCATTTATTGAATTAAATAATTGCATCACTATAAATTAAGTACATCATAAAAAAGTGTTAATTTAAATAAAAGTTATAATAATCACGCAGACTCTAAGTATCATAAATTTATTATCTTTTATTTTTTGAATTTACTGGAAAAAACTCCATTGGGAAAAACCCATAAAATGAAAAAGAGTACTGTCATATACTCATAAAATTATATTTGAACAAACTAATAGCACTATCATTAAATACATAGTAAATTTATCTTTGAAGAAATTAATAGCACCATCGTTTGCACTAGTATCATCAAGAGTGATACTGAAAATTCTATTAGAAATACTATATTCACGCAATATACTCATAATATATTGAAAAATCACATTACCTGTGTGAGGATAATCACATCATCGAAAAAAACTAGTATTCTTTTATTTAACTCACATTTATGATCAATAATATATTTATGTGTATTAAGATATATAATATTTTAACAAGAGTTATCTTGATCTATTGGTAAATAGTGTGGTTTGTAAGGGAGAGGTTAAGGGTTCAAGCTCTGCATATACAATTTTTAAATTTTTAGATAAAGGGAGAATGCCACGGGCCGGTTCAGGCCCTCTGGACCTTATAGGCCGGTTCGGGCCGAACTTTAGGCCTGGATGTGAGGTCCATGAGGGTCCGAGCTTGGCCTGTGGGGCTGAACTGGTCCACCTGCCACCTTTAGGTTATGATGAAATTAAGTTGTTCCTCATGTTTAAGTAGTCAGTTTGGTTTTAGTTAGGTGATATTAAAAGGAAATCGGACCCAAATCAAATTGAATGGTTTCACAAAAAATGAAACCAAACCATTATTACTATTTAAATATCCAATAAATTATGACTTGGGTTGGTTTGGATGAGTCAATTTTTTCCACATCCATATCATCGGTTCAATCCCTATCGCGGGCTTGAACCGTTAACTTGAAAATAAGTGCCCTAAGTAATTTGACATAAATAGTTAATAATTGATCTCAGATAAACTATAATTTCCCCCCTACAATTTTGAGGTGATATTCATTTTAGACCATACACTTTAAAAATTTGTAAAGTAAACCCTATAGTTACATTTTACATTCACGTTAGACCTTCCGTAAACCCTCAGCTTAAAAATATTAACGGTCCGTCAAAGAAGTCCTACGCGACATTACGTGCAAGTAGTTTAATGCCACATCAACTTTGTAATTTACTCGACTGTCATGTGGGATGAAATCCCCAAAGTACCCTTAATTATTCCCCCAATCTTTCCCTTCTTCTACCCCCTCAATAAAACCCTAATCACAAATGACCATTGTTGCAGACTTTACTATTTCCTCTGTTCACGTGAGAGACACCACATCATTTTTCCTTGCTTGGCTCGACAATTTCAAGCTCTTATTCTCGCTTTTGGTAAAAGCTCTTTGGCCTCTAACCCTTCAATCTCTCTTGCAAATTTTGTCGTTGTTGCTTGCTTACCCATCAAAATTTAAAGTAACTCACCTGAAATTAAACCTCAAAATAGCCAAAATCAGATGAATTTGATTTCATCTCCACCAAAATCAAACCTCGATGGCCAAAAGGAAGAAAACCAATTTAAGATTAAATCCAAGAACACCGAGCCTAGAGAAGGAAAGCCCACATCACAAATTACCCAATAATGACCATAGATCACCTCTAAATTATGCAATTGAAGTTCTGTTTTTGGGTATAATTCTCATTAAGGAAGAAATAAAGAAAAAGAAAAAAAGGAATATTTTCCTTCAAAGGGTAAACAACTTAATTTACTTGTGGATATGAACGGAGTAGGGGGAAGCAAATCACTGTGGAAGAAGGAAGAAAATGGGGGAAGAAAATCATGGAATATGTTGTACTTTAAAGTCTGCAACAATGACCATTCGTGAAAAGGGGGAAGAAAGAAGAAGAGAAGAAAAATAAGGGGGTTCTTAAAATGACGTGGTTGTTGAGGTAAAAATTGAGTGATGTGGAGTTAAAAGATTTGTCACGTAAGATTTCCGTGACGGACCATTAATATTTTTAAACAGGAGATTTACAAAAAATCTAATGTGAATACAAATATACTTATTGAGTTTATAAATTTTTAAAATATAAAATTTAAAATGAAACTTACCACAAACGAATTATAGTCTACGCATATGTTTTTAATTTATTTTTTAAACGGATCTGGCCCGCCCCCTTTCATCCTATTAGTAGGAAATATTGATCCAATATTTTAGCGTTATTTTGTTTTTTTTGTCCGAATAATACTGCCTTAGTTTTTCATCGCGACTCTCTCTCTCTCTCTCCGATTTAGGGCAAATGAACTCGATCTTTGACTGGGAACCAAGAATCTATCTCTGATCTGTTCCACGGGTACTTATTTTCACTCTCTAATCTTGTGCCCGCTCGTTCGAGTTATTCTTCATTTTCTTCAGTTCGTTTCTTCTATGAAGTCTCTTTATCAGTGTCTGCGGATAGCCAATAATTTTGGAAGGTTTTAGTTATAGCAGTAGAAGCTGCACATTCTACGTTGCGTTTGTTTGATTGCAGTATTTGTTGAGACTTGCGAGAATATATTAAATGGAAATGGAACTCTGACATTCATTTTGAAGCAACTAGGATCTAAGGATATCGAATGTACAAGTTATTATTGATTAAGCCTAGTAGGGTTGTGTGGGAAATTTATTATACTTCTTTGAGCCACCGAAAATGAGAGTATAAACTTTGAGCTTTATTTCAGTTGCTGCATTATATGACCAAAATGATTTACCCTTTGAGAACTTCTAATTTGAAATCAGTCAACTTGTATGGTTCGGATGTACATTGAACTGTTGGTGAGGTGCTTAATTCTTAGAGATTATGTTTTGAGCGGATATTAGTTAATTGAGTATTTGTATTAAAAGTTCCATAGATATTGCACTCCTGTAAAATTGGATTTGGCTTGAAAGTTTTTTTAATTGCATTTTGTCACATTTTAATTACTGTGATTCAACAGTTGATTACAATTGCAAAGTAATAATAATACTGACATTTTCTGTCGTGTGAAACACTTTTATCAGTTTTCATTATTGTTTAATATGCCAGAAGACAACGATCTTATGACATCGTGGAAATTAGGCTCATGTTCTTTGCACATGAAGTTATGTGTAGAGGTAGCACTGCAGATAATTAAGTTGGTACTTTCCTCTTGTAAAATTGTTTGTTGTTCTAACCGCAGTTCTTGCCAAGTTTGTATTCTTCACGGCAACCTTGTACAGGAAAATATCGTTTTATTAAAGCACTATCGCTTGTCTAATAATTCATGGCTCTTGCACTCAAGCACAAAGTAAGCTATGGTTTTTGTAAAGTCGGAATCACAATAATTATTTATTTTTTAAGCTAAAATCAGAATGGTAAATCCATTCCCCATGCTAATCAATCCCATGAATTTGGATTTCGGAAGAGGAGGGGTAGGTTTACGGTGTTTGGTCTTGGTTATCTCTTACAGTAGTGTTGTTATTTTCAGGGAATAATTTACTGTTAGTGGAGAAGATATCCAATAAGTCTTCAATATTTGATCTTGAAAGAAGGAGGGCTGTTTTTGAGCGAGGAATCATATTTCGGTTGAATGTTTGATCCACATGCAATGTCGGGATTACTAAATGTATTATCTCTTAACTTTGGATAATTTAAGCTAGTGAAGTTTAGATCATGTCTGGTTTCTTGTCTTTGTATGACTTGATTGCATCAATTGTCTTCTTATCTCTTGTACCTTTTATGGTACGGTTAATTTTAAGGTTTAGTTCTTACACATGCACTCAATTTTTTCTAGTAATGTTTTATCTATTTATACTTGAAAGTTTGTGCTCTACTTTAGTCTTCTATCAACGCGTCAGCTTCAAATCTTCCAGATGGTAATGGGCGATCTTTTGCTTCATCATATTCTGGCCAGTCTGGTGCAGCCTCCACTATTTTCCATCATGCCGGTTAGTGGATATTGTTAGAGTTCCACTGGCAATTAGTTTTAGTATTTAAAAGCTCCAAGGTCTCTTTTTACAGGAAATATGCAGGGGCTGCATAATATTCATGGAAACTTTAATGTTCCCAACATGCCCGGTGCAATCCCGTCAAGAAATTCAGCTATAAACAATATAGCATCAGCTGGAGGTCAACAGCCCTCTGGAAGCCTCTCCAGTGGGCGGTTCTCATCTAATAACCTTCCTATTGCACTCTCTCAGGTAAATGCAAGTAACATTATAGTTTGTTAAAATGTAGTTCAGGTTAATAACTGCATTTCATACCTCTACCCCCCACTTCTCACTCCGTCTTTTGTGCTCTATGTCATTAGACATTTTCCTTCTCTGTTAACTTCTTTTGCAGTTCTCTCATGGAAGCTCCCATGGACATTCAGGAGTCTCAAACAGAGGAAGTATTAATGTTGCAGGAAACCCTGGTTTTAGTAGTAGCACAAATGGAGTTGGTGGTTCTATACCTGGGATTCTCTCTACTTCTTCTGCAATTGGTAATCGGAATGCTGTTTCAGGTCTGGGCATATCCCCAGTTATGGGAAACTCGGGTCCTCGGATTACAAGTTCTATTGGACATATGGTTGGTGGAGGCAACATTGGAAGGAATTTAAGCTCTGGTGGAGGGTTGTCAATACCTGGTCTTACTTCTCGCTTAAATCTTAGTACAAATAGTGGATCTGGGACTTTTGGCGTGCAGGGACAAAATCGCATGTTGACTGGTATGCTTCCTCAAGGTATAGCATCTTGGAATAGTGACAGTGTTAGATTCGGAGCCTTTTAAGTAAATGATGTGTCTTGAAATTTCTTTATAAGATTGTTTTGTGTTAGGATTTCTTGCAGGAGAAGTATAATGCATCATTTCTGATAGGAACAATTATTATGTTCATTTTCTGACAGATAATTGACAGATGTTCAGTTTTGGATGGCTTTTGAAACTTTCACTTTCTTTGTGAGTAAGCTATATGATATTATACTCTGGCTTCAGGATCTCCGCAGGTAATGTCTATGTTGAGTAATTCATATCCTACTGCTGGTGGTCCACTGTCTCAAAGTCATATACAAGCTGTAAATAACTTAAGCTCCATGGGGATGTTGAATGACGTAAACTCTAGCGAGAGTTCTCCATTTGACATTAATGATTTTCCTCAGTTAACAAGTCGCCCTAGTTCAGCTGGTGGACCTCAAGGCCAATTAGGTAAATAGAGAATGTTTTTTTTTTTCTTTTGGTTCTGGATATTGATACTTATACACTTTTTCAGCAGTAGGGAAATGATTTATGTAAGTTTCAATTTTCAGGTTCATTACGAAAACAAGGTCTCAGTCCTATCGTTCAACATAACCAAGAGTTCAGCATTCAAAATGAAGATTTTCCAGCTTTACCTGGATTTAAAGGTGCAAACGTGATCTTTTTGACCTAGTTTGAAAGACGTTTTATGACTTTAAGCTGTACAAATTTCAAATTGTGATGGAGAATCAAGAATCAAAGATATTTAAGAATATATTTGTATTTATGACAGTATTAGAGTTTAAGGATTTAAGTCATTTAGGTATTAATTTAGTTTCAAATTCTAGTTAGATTTTATTTGAGAATATCTTTACTGGAAGATTAGAATTTTTGATTACTTAAGGATATCTTTTTTTTTTTATCGGTGAAGGTTATATAATTCACAAAAGCCCCAAAATGGGTTTTTCAGAATCAAAAGCTGGGAGCAAACACCCTATCCATTCTAGAAGACATCTGGGAATAGACATGAAAACTTTACAAAGAGAATTCTCTCCCCCTTCAAAAATCCTAGTATTTCTTTCCTTCCAAATACCCCCCAAAACAGCAAAAGGGATAATATCCCAAAAGGAAGGCTTAATGGAAGTGCTATGAGCATGCTTCCAGCTACAAAAAAGGTTACGCGATTCTCTAGGCATAACCCAATGAACATTCAAAGATCCCAAACAGTGTACTAAAACTTCGATGAGAAAGAACAATGAAGAAACAGATGAGCGTTCGATTCCTCTTCCTTTCTACACAAAGGGCACCTATTAGGCATAGAGAAGCCCCTCCTCTTCAGAACATCCATGGTGAGATTGGCATCTAGACTAATGTCCACACCAAAAAAGAACATTTAGGGGGAGCCTTACTCTTCCAGATTTGTCTCCAAGGAAAATCTGTAACATTGCTAGCGCTATCGTCAATGCTCTTGACATAGGACTTAACCGAAAAAATTCCATTCGGACTTTCCATCCATTCTAACGAATCTGACAAATCAGCCCCGAACGTGTACGAATATAACTTCTGCGTGAGATTACTAACTGGATCCAGCTCCCAATCATTGGATCCTCTTCTGAAAGTCACTAACCCTAGACTCTCTGTCAGAAGTGATACTAAACAAGGTGGGAAACTCGTCAGCTAATATAGTGTCTCCACACCGGCAATCGGACCAAAACCTCACTGAAGATTACTTTAGGATATCATCTATTAAAGATAGTATTGTCTTGGTTTAGAATATCCTTTACTAAAGAGTAGTATCTAGAGTTTTAATTAGCCTAGGATTCACAATTGCCTATAAATACAGGCTTATTTTTATGGATAAAAAAAGTGAATACAGGCTTATTTTTATGTAATTTGAGTCTTGGAATGTGAATTGAGTTATTTGATTTAATTTAGTGAGCCTGTGTGCTAGGGTTTTCCTCTCTCTTCAAATCTGTCCTGCATCTTATTTTGTAGCTCACTGCACCTGCAAATCAAAACCTTATACCAATCCAAACCTTTGCAGAAATTTTTATACCCATATTTGGTTACGGTGAAGAGTTGACTCATTACAGTACCAGTATAGTATTGTCTAATCAGTAACATTGCCTGTTCAATGGCCGGAGGCATTATCTGGAACTATATAATAAATGTTGGATTTGGTGTGCGTGTGTGTGTATATGTGTGTGTATATATAGATTAAATGAATGCTGGGTTATTGAATTTCTTAAGCTTTCTTGAAATTTGCATACGCCCTAGTGATTTTGGTATCTGTTAATGTTTTTCTTTTATACGACTGATAGTTTGCTTTTGATCTTTGGTTCTGTCAACCAGAAAGTCAAACAAATTTTCAATCTGAATCTAGTTTTAGATCCTGTACAGGCGGTAATACAGATTATGCGATGGATATGCACCAGAACGAACAAGTACGTGATAATACTTTGCCTGTGATGCAATCTCAGCACTTCTCTGTGGGTTCCTAATTCTAATAGACTGGGTTTTCCAATTTTCTTTTATTTTCATCGTTTTTGGAGTTACTTGATACTTTCTTCTGGATTTGTCACTTTATATGTATGATAGCCGCCAATATTTTGTATCTAGATGGGAAGGTCAGCAGGATTCAACTTGGGTGGAACATACTCATCTCATCGTTCACAGCAGCAACAACATGCTCTATCAGTTGGTAGCGGCACTGACTCCTTTTCACCTGCCTATGATCAGGATCTTCTACATACAAAAGGATCTGATATGTTACCATTTTCACATTCATCCTATCATTCACAGGTGTGAACTTCTTCCCTCATATTTAGGGGTCTTTAAGTGCCATGATGTTTGAAATTAATATTATAATCTAATGAGAATTCAAACATTTTAGGATGATTCCTTTGTTCCTCCTTTCTTCAGATTGGTCTGCTGTTTGTTCAGACTGATTTGCGTTTTGGTTTGGTTGGATTGCTTATCTTCTTTTTATTGAAATTTTTCTGTTTCTTATAACACACACACACACGTTCATAATAATCGAAAGCACCGGAATGTGAAAGAATTGAGGCATCACCGTCAATAATATAGGAAAGCACTGGAATGTGAAAGAATCGAGGCATCACCTTCACATAAAGCATGTTACCATAGAAGTCATTTGACTCTGAATTTTGTTTTGTCTAGTGTATTAAACTTGCTTCAAATGCAATGTTTCTCTTTGTGGGAGTTGCATTTATGGTTTATGCATGCCATGTTACGTCAAACTGGTCCCAATATTCTAATATTATCATTATGGTTCAGACGAGTGGGTCTCCTGGCATTGGGTTAAGACCCTTGAATTCTGTAAATTCAGCCTCTGGTATGAGTTACGACCAGCTTATTCAGCAGTATCAACAGCAGAGTCAGTCCCAGTTTCGTCTTCAACCAATGACTTCTGTTAATCAGTCATTTAGGGATCTGGAAACCAAATCCATGCACGCCTCTCAATCTACTCCTGATGCATTTGGTTTGCTCGGTTTGTTAACTATATTAAGGTTGCCCGATTCTGATCTGGCATCTCTTGCTCGTGGAATTGATCTGACAACACTGGGGCTAAATTTGAATGCATCAGAAAATCTTCACAAGACTTTTGGTTCCCCATGGTCTAATGAGCCGTCTAAAAGTGATCCAGAATTCAGTTTGCCAGAGTGTTATTTACTTAAACAACCACCTGTATTACATGTGAGTTCTACTTTCAGATATCGTTCTTATCATTTTAGTTCTTTATAACATTTTGTTCCATCTGACTTTTCTTTTCTTTCTTGGGTGGGCATAGCAAGGTTATTTCTCAAAGTTGTCGGTGGAAACATTGTTTTACATATTCTACAGGTTATTTCTTTACTGGAAAACTCTGCTGTTTTATCCTGGTTTTTTTACACGTCCAATTTAATGCAACATTGATTTTATGTTATTCAGCATGCCAAAAGATGAAATTCAATTATATGCTGCAAATGAACTGTAAGCTCTCTCACTCAATCTGCATTCTGTTGGTGTGATTTATTTATTTATATTGTTGTGGTTGTCCTGATGGCGTTGTAATCACATATCTAAAATTGACTAGAAGTTGCTATGTATTTTTGGCAGTTACAATAGAGGCTGGTTTTATCACAAAGAACATCGATTATGGTTCATAAGAGTATCCAACATGGAGCCGCTTGTAAAGACAAACTTGTATGAGAGAGGATCATATCACTGCTTTGATCCAAACACATTCGAAACAGTTCGCAAGGTTTGAGCTGTGGTCTTGTTTGAATTTAGGTATGTATTGTTCTAATTGTTAATATCTGTTACTTTCATTGGATGCAGGATAATTTTGTTCTACATTACGAGATGTTGGAGAAGAGACCCGCTCTACCTCAAAAATAACAAATAGTTACTGTTTTTGCATTGTAAAGTTACAGTTGGAATTTTCTCTCTGGCACGATTAAGTTTGCCGTATTACGTGTCCCTTCAATTCGTCAATTTCTAGGTAATTTTCTAATCAATTTTGTTGCAGTGATCACCCAAGTACGCTCTTATTTTTCTCAGATTTTCTTTCGACTTGATAATTTGAGGTCAATACAATACAATACAATCATGACTCGTTGACTTCATATGACAGTGATGATCGTACTTGAGTCCGGAATATGATCTGAACAGGAGTCCTGTTTGATCATGGCCGATGGTTAAAAAAAACAGTTATATGTTTTTGTTTGGATTTTCGTGCCCAACCAATTTCGGTTGTTGTTTTCGGATTCTAATGTCCAGATCGGCTAAAAGTAAACAAGCTCTTGTTGTGTAGGAGGTTATTCTAGTTCTGATTGACAGTTCCTGCATGGATAAGATAGTTTTTCCCTCTTAGTACTTGCAAATCTCCAACCGGAAAGTTCTTCAATGAGCTCGTCATTGTACTGTTTTCAAAAATGGTGTTTTGCTATCCGGTTTCGATTTTTTCATCGTCAGATATCCAACTAGAAATTGTGTTTCTTCTGTTTGACTTCTACATGGACCCTAAGTTAATATTTACTAGTATTATATGTGGTTATAAAGGATTCCAGATAAGTTATTTTTACCGGTATTATATTTGTATATTATTGGCACGTAAATGCATTTATCAAGTATTTTTAAGCTATTTTTAGTAGGGGTGTGCACAGATGATATGATTTTTGGGTTTTTTTTGTCCTGCCCAATCTGGAAGGACAATTCTTTTTCCGGTCCCGTCCTGTGTTATTAAAGGGTAAAACCGGAGGGTACTTTGGATGAAAAATTTAAGGGTTAAAAAATTAAAATTAGTTTAAATTTTAAAAGATTAAAAGGTTACAAATTAAAAAATTAAGATTAAAATTGAAAACATTAAGGGATAAAATTGAAAAAATTAAGAGTTAAATTAAAAAAAAATTGAGTTATCTATAAAGAAATTAGGATGAGAAGGGACAAGTTGGGATAAAAATTTGTTCCGTGTCTCATTCTGAACGGCTGCACAACCCTAATTTTTGGGAAAGACTAAGCTTGATAAATTTTTGTTAAAGAAAAAAGCATGGGTTGTCACAATAAGTAGAGATGCTATAATTTCACACAACAAAGAGTTGAACTCTCCAAGAAAGACTTTGAACTTATTAACGGGTGGAAGAGGTTGGTTTATTACTCTAAAATCTATCAATGATTGACGTAATGTGGGTGCCTCGACAAAACTACAAACTTTCATTAAAACGATGTCACCAGCGAACAATAAAAACGACGCTTTGTAAAACTTGAAGCTTAAACTTAATTGAAAATACGAAGCTCATTATTGCTACTATCGAAAATAACAAATTATTTGTACAAAAAGAGAAAAAACAGTAACAAGCTTTGATCGCCGACATCAAAATAATATTTAAACCAACTCTATCTTACGTCTTTTACTAAAGGTTTAATTGTGTTCTTTACAACAAATGCTGTCATTCTGTCGTTTCTACCTTAAAGGAAATTAGGGAAATTTTGCAAAGCGGACAATATTAGGAGTGATGTGTTAAGAAATAATAAATTTTTTAGGTTTATAGGTAAATAATAAGTTTTTTAAATAAACAAGCATTTTAGATAAAAATACCCTTTGTTCATATAAAGTAGTTTGCCTATTCAGGTCAATCAACTGTCTATCAGTGATATGCTTCGTTGATATACCCTATAATTAAAAAAACAACAAATAGATTACTACGAAATCCAGGTACATATATTATAAAAACTGAAAATTTTGAAAAATCCGCAAATCCCGCCTCTCCCAACGGCGGGATTTTAAATGCTCAACAACCCATAATTACTGATATACTTAGAAATTAATTGATACATTCAATTGATACTAAAATAAAATATATAATTTCCATACAACTTAAATTTTCAAAAATAAAAAAATCCCGCATCTCCCTCAACCGCACGGTAAACCTCTCTCAACAACCCTTAAATAAAACTAATTTAAATTAATTCGGGTCAATGTGTCTACTAGTGATATACTAAATTTATATACCCTATAATTAAAGAAACAATAAGTATCAATTAATTCGAAACATACATAAAAAAAATGAAAAAGTAAAAACCTTATACTACAATTAAGGCAACTATTCTAATTATGATAAACAACTTGTCAATCAAAAACCATCTAAGTCTAAATAATCAAATAAAAAAAATCTAGAAATCCTTGCCACAGTTTCAAATCATTCCCGAAAACCTTCATCCTCATGAGACTGCCATTAATGTCGACAAACCTCCATTGATGCTCATCTGAAACAGAATCATTCACGCCAAAAGATAACTCCATTGGCGATGAATAACTCCATTGACGAGGGTAACAACATTGATGAAAAAAACTTCATTGGTGGCAAAGGTAAATCATCTTTTCCTTATGAATTGACTGTTGGTTTAAGGTAACTCCATTGACGAGAAATAATTCCATTGACAAGAAATAACTCCATTGACGGAAAAAACTCAATTAACGGTAAAGGTAAATCATTTTTCGCTATGGATTGACTAAACAAATCATCTTTTCCCGTGGATGAATATTTCGGTTAGTATAAAGATGAATGTGGAATCTTTTAGTCGTTTGATAAACACAATTCAACAATTCATGAGAACTGTTTTGAAAAGAGGGCTGCAAATCCAGAATTCATTATCAATCCAAATCACCATAAAAAGGAGGATTTAAATTAAAACGCAATATCTAATTAAATTTGAAATTAAAATAAAATATATTAATTCTAGCAATAATTGAAAATACTAAAGATAATGCAATCTTATTAATTGATGTGACCCCACGGAATCAAACAAATTTATCTTACACATAATGGGCGTAAAAAAGAGGATTTAAATCAAAACGCAATATCTAATTAAATTTAAAATTAAAATAAAATATATTAATACTAGCAATAACTGAAAATACTAAAGATAATGCAATCTTATTAATTGACATGATCCTACGAAATCAAACAAATTTATCTTACACATGAGGGGCATAAAAAGGAGGATTTAAATTAAAACGCAATATCTAATTAAATTTAAAATTAAAATAAAATACATTATACTAGCAATAACTGAAAATACTAAAAATATTAAAGATAATGCAATCTTGTTAATTGACATGACCTCACGAAATCAAATAAATTTATCTTACACATGAGGGCGACTACGTCTAAGTAAAAATCATCAACCAAAAATTATTGACCTAACGTTAAATACTGCTATTTACCTAAACATTTAAAATCCCCGCTCTCTGAACTCATGTTTCAAAAACCTGTACAATTACTCACGTTAAATACTGCTATTTACCAAAATGCCAACTATATGAGTCATAGATTTTCAGAAGAATCACGGCTTAACAGCGAATCACGTATACTTGTTGACAAAATTTGTTTAACGTTGCTTTTGTTTTGACAAGCTTAATTCTAGTTTTGATTACATATTGGTTAAACATACATACATACATATATATATATATATATATACATACATACATATATATATATATACATACATACATNATATATATATATATATATATATATATTGACATGGAAAAAAAAAATCGATGTTACTAAATCATTAACATACCGAGTAAAAAGAGAAAAGTTCATCTCTCTTTCCCATTGAAAAACTATCAACGGGCATCAGTTCTAAGTCAACATAATTGCACTACATTTTCGCATCTGGAAACACTATATAAACGAGCTAAACTAAAGAAAGAAAGCCAAAGGTAGTTTAACAGCGCTACCAAAATGGTCTTCCATAATCACCAATCAAAAAATGCATTGTCGGTTGGACGCCTTCGATATCGGAGCCTACCAGAGAAGTAAAATAGAGGAAACCAACAGGATGTCTAATACAAGGCGATGGTATCTACATCTTTCAGAGCTTAAAAAGATGTAGAATAATTATCAACTTTTAGTGATTCAACGTTTGTGAACATGTATGTGACTTCTGGGTTTGTTAAAGATATGATTTCAGGGACCAGTCAAAGGTTGTGAAGCAGATAAAACCAGACCTTTCAGTGCTTGCATTTGGTTCTCCAAAAGCTCCCTTTTACTCAAAATTCGATCAGATGAACACCCATCTTCCTGTAAAATAGAATATATGAACAAAAATGGTTCAGCAAATAAAAGCTAAATAATGATAATAATCAAGAACACAGAATCATAAGACCATTTTTTTTTGCAATTAAATGACATCAACTAATATTTTCTCTTGAATAAAGAATTTCAAAACATTAATATTTGATGCAAAAATTAAATAAAATTCTAATCAAGAAATTTAATGCGATGCATAAGTTTAACTCACATCACCACTTGCAGCAGAGATTAGTGCCAAGAGGGTCACTGTTGCAGATTGATAATCTGTTAAGATTTGGTAGGCTGATTCGTCTAACTTATCCTGAAAATTTGATATACAAATAAAGGCGGAGGACTGGAAATAAGACTTATTCCAGACATTTATAGATCTATGAGAAAGTTCCATTCAGAATAATGTCTGTGAAATAGATCTATGCGCTGTATCCGACTATTCTCAGGTTATAAGCAGAGTACAATAGAAATGGGCCATAAAAACATACCTTCATTCGAGTTATAGCAATAGAAATGGCCCTTCCGGGGGCTTGAAGAGCTTTATGGTAAATCTATTCACAGTTTCAAGTCCATATTAATAAATTAAACAAGGAGAAAAAAAGCACTATCCATGTAGTATTAGAATTTGTTTTTTTTATCAGTATAACTTGTATTAGAACTAATAAGATGTAGATTCATTGACCTGTATATAAAGCAAGGAAACGACTTTTGGCAGAAGAGAAACTGGATCAGTTTCAGCAGAAACTTGAGATGTCAAATCCTGGAAGTTATGATAAAGACAGACGAAAGAGGATGAGTAGGTTGAAACCTAAAGAGCCACAGTACTTTATCATCTCAAGTTAGAATGTGAGAGGAACAGTAAATATTAAATTGAAGTGGACGCCAGGAGCAGGGAGGGGGGATATTATTCGTGATTCACTGAGTTCCTTATTAGCTATTTCCTAATAGAATTTCAAAACGTGAAGACGTTACATCAAAATTAAAATAACCACTTATGCCGAGTTTCTTTTGCAAAATCAGTTAGCTTAAAATTAAGGAGAGGAGACAGAAACTTTTCATGCTCGATATATAAAATTCTTTATCAAGATTTTGGTGGACTAAAAATTTACGAGATTCCTTATTTAAGTAGAAGAAGCAGTTATACCTTGCGATATGAATGTAGAAGTGTTCTTTCCAATTTCTTGTCAAGCTTTTTCAGAAGCAAGCCACTGGACGAACAAAAGACATGTATAGCTAGGTTCAATAAACAACCCACTGTTCTTGGGGTGGTAAAACCAAGCAAAGCATACTAATACCTCTCCTCCGCCATTTCATCCAATGCATTTATAAATATTCTCACTTGCTGTACCATAGAACAGCCAAAATTTTGGATTAGAAAAGAGTACTATACGGTATATTTTAACTGGTAAACAAGAAAAGGATTTATAGGTAACACACTATGTCTAATTCTTTTATGAGCAACCATTATAGATGAAGCCTATTATAACTTTGTTATACATATTGACAACATAGCTGGTCTTCTCTGCATATAATAATAGACATGCAAACAATCTTAAAACCAGGAATACATATATACAATATAAAAAGGAAGTTGAGAGAAATTTTCATCAAGTCCAAAGATGAATTATTGGAACACAAATTGCATGACAGATTCCATCTGAAAATTTTATTATGAGAACAGATGGAATGAAATGTCTTTAGACAAAAAGGACTTCCAAACACACACTTTCTCCCGCCACCCACAACCACATTCACACACACCAAAATGAAAAAAAATCAAATAAATGGAAAGGACATGATATGTTTGTTGAGCTTCCTCTATTACAAACAAGCACCAACCTTTCCTTCCAATGCTTCAACTACAGCGAGAGCTTTATTTGACAAAGATCCTGGAAAACTCTGAGCCTGAATTGCAAAAACTATCATGAACAAGTATCCCCAAATTTATGAAAGAGAATGGATACAATAATTTGTATCACATGATTACACCATGTGAAGAGAAATTTCATACAAGAGTAGTTCTTTCTCCAGGAGATAGTGATACAGATTCAAAAGTTTGAGACTCCTCGACTTCAATCCCATTTTTCAATTTGTTATGCATGTCCTACAAAAGATTCCACATAAGAGATCAGTTAGCCAACTCATCATATACTTTTGCCCTCATAAATGTGATAAATAACAAAGGAGACTAAAAGCAATAACTCCACAAGTTTACCATGCTATGAAATAGAAAGTCTGTAATATCTGCGGCTGTTGTTCTTAGCAAATGCCGGTGCAAAATGACCTACAATCACAATTAGGCTACCATTACGCCAATTGACATGCCAAAAACAAAATAAATAAAAAGAAGGAAAAAAAAGTTCTTAAAATTTTACTCAAGTAGAAACTTACAGAAGTTGATTGGTCATCTTCAAACAGATCTAAAGCTTTTTCATATAGCTGCAAGTTTAAGAAAGACTGGAAGCCGCCATTGGGTGGGGAATGTTAAGAGGAAAAAGTTTAGCGACAATTCTTTAACAAAATGCAAACACATGCTTTTAAAGAGAGATTCCCGGTAGAAGCGAACCAAACCCAGAGTGACATGGTCACGACATTAATGCAAGGCCACAAGAACTGTGCTTACCTCATCAAGTTTCCGCTGCAAATTATCAAGCAAGCGTCTCATTCTCTCTGCATTAGCTGTAAACAATGCCTTTCTTCTCTCTTTCCAAGAACTGATCAGCGTGGGCCTGAGGTAGTTTGCTAAATGTCTTATAATCAATTGGGGATCATCTACACCTACAACACCAGACCATTATCTATCAGAAAGAGAACAGCATATGAAAAGGAAGAAAATGAAATCAGATCAACAATACCTTGTTCTTCAAAATCTGGCGCCAGTATGTTAATCTTCTGGATAACCCATTCTTGAGAAGGAGCAGTGACATCCTCCTCCTTTGATTTAACTGTTTCTTTTCTACCACCTGATTTTGTCTCTGCCACTTGCGAGGAAGTTGTATCCTTGGATTTCCTTTGGTTTTTCTTGGATTTAGTTTGAACATATTCCTGATCATCCAGACCACTTCCAGCTGGATAACCTGCAGATTTTCCCTTTTTCTTTTTCGTCCCTTTCTCCATAGTATGTCTGGTACTCCCACTCTCACTTCCAGTCGCACTTGACTGAGAAAATCTGTCTGATTCTTGTCCTTCGCTCACAAAGGGGGAATCAGCTGAGAGCATGATTCCTGAAGACCCAATAGCGCTTAAGGTTTCCATCTCTTTCTCTAAGCGACAATATATATCCTGGTCCATGAAGACACAAGATAGATATCCAGATATGAATATGTGAAAGACTAAATTGGAAAATGGGCTTACGTCCAGAATAGTATATTATTCGTGACTTTTTAATCAAGATCAAAGGATAGGAGAAACATTGAATATTAACATGAAAAGAGACATAAACCAGCTCCTCTTGGAAGCTAAGGAAGTCAACAACAGTCAGATACGTAGTTGAGGCTGTGCTTATTTCCAATCGGATCCAGATCCACCTTATGCATATCTTCCCATAAAATACCTTAAGCTGAAAGCTTGCCAACTATACTATCAAATTTACTCAAACGATGTGGAAAATGATTATTAAATGGCATACAACTCAGTTGATAGGATAAGCAACATTAATCACAACTACCATACAAGAGCTACTACAGACCTCCAGCAAAACTTTTTTCCAAAACACAGCACATTGGAAAAAGAATGACTCCTATACATACAGAAACTATTTAGAGACAAGGCTTAGCACAAATCATTGGGGGTTTAAGAAGATATCAATTTTGCACTATGTAAATCAAAGGCCATACCTTAACAAAGCCATCACTGAATAGATAGGAATCGCCAAAGATGAATGCTTTTTTAGACTGCATACAGATAGATCATTCTTCTTTATGATTATATCGATCATTATTCATTAAATCAGTGTTTATTGAGCAATAACTTTATTACATATAAGAATGTCACCTTCAAAGCCAATTGAACAGATGGACAAAGGGATAAGACTTTAGATGCATCTTGGGACCCAAATGATGTGGGCAACACAGAGAGACAATTAGTCCTGCATTGACCATCCAAAAGTACAGATAAAGAGAGTGATGCCAACTTTGTCTTCACATTACCATATATGTTGATTGAATAAGCAAGTATAATGAAGAAATCTAAAAAATAATTGTTTTCTCGTCCAACTAAAGAACAGAAACAGGGATAGAAGATAGGAAATCACTTTATTTGTAGCACTTACCAGCTTCCATGTTCAAGAGTATCCTCAATAGTAGCATCCAACATCTCAATTATTGAGGGGTGAACGAATGTAGTAACCAAAGGTATGCCTTCAGGGTATCTGGACTAAATTGTATTTCAGAAATACATTAATTAGCATAACATTTTAATAAAAGAATTTTAATCACTTCATAACAATTATATGTCGACCTCAAAAATTTCAGATGAGGGAAAAAACAATTAAGTACCTGCAAGAACTGAATGAGATTGGGAATTCCAAGTTTATGTAGAACTTCATAGCTAACAAAAGAATTCTGCAAAAAATAAGAGAAACACCAGATGAGGAGGTACCATTTCGAAATATTGGAAAGGATTTGAATTTGTTTCTGGACACTCCGACATCTCAACTTTAGTTTAAAATTTACATAGACATCCATTTATGATTGCAACGGATGTGAAGGCCCTAGCCTAGAAGTAAAAGCACCATGTATATAAATCCAGAAAACAGTAAGGTTGAATTATTACTCACATTAAATACAGTTCAACGATTATTAAAAAGGACAACATTTTTAAAGTTGCAATCAACACAACCATATAAATAAGGTTAAATAAATGTACAATATCATTATTCAGAAATAAATAATATCTCTATTATGAGTTTCTGCAGGTAAATAAAGTTAAAGTGCCTAAAGTTGGGAGGGTCCGTACCTGGGAGAAGAAAGCGTCTACACATTCCTTTTGAGCAATGGCAAAGATCTGTATCCAAATTATGTATTGTAAGAACTAACATATACAAAACAATTAAAAAGTGAACCTTCACAGGAAGAAATCCTAAAATTCCATCTCATCATAAGTCAGCATAGTCATCCATCATAAGTTCAACGTACAAAAACCAAATCAATGATAGTTTATGCTACATACAGTTGGTGTCCAATGAACACCGGCACGAAGTGATCCCAAAATCTCTCCTTCCTTCAACAACCCATTGAAAAGGGATTGGAAAAATGAACCTTCTACAGCTATACCAGTAGCTTCATCATTTCCTTGCAGGAGTTGTTGCAAAGAGCTCCACAGCACTGATAAGTTTGTTGGAACTGTAATTCCCCTAGCGGCACCACGGACCATGGCACTCACACGAGCAACATATGCAGGGGTATACAATTGGCCACCTTCAAGCCTGCCTCTTACCTAAATTGGGAGACATCTCATTTTGATTTTTCCTTTCAACTCAGAAGCCACATAAATTGTGAAAGAGAAACAATACCAAAGTGCCAAGTCGTGGCTCCAACATTGATGCAACCATTTCTGAACTAACTTGTAATTGAGCAGCAAGCTCTGCTAAAGCAATTTGGCTACATTCCTGAAGCCTCTCATTGATTTCTTCTGCAATGGAATCCCAATAAGATTGAGATATTATTTCCCCTTGAATCAACGTGAGTTCTGGATCATCTGACACAACTTGTTGAGCTTGCCTCTCAACATGGTATAAATCTACCCCTACAGTTTCTGCAAGATCAATCAAGGAAATGCGCCCTAATTTCTGGATCTCGACCACTATTTCATGCCTCAGTTGGTCCTATAACATACATATAGTCAAAATCAAATCTACAGGTATAAAAGATATTGTCAAAATCAAATTTACAGGTATAAAAGATATTGTCAAAATCAAATTTACAGGTACCAATAACAACCCAAATCAAGGCTATAATAAGAACATCATTTAGCTAAAGAAAATGATGAGTACATTTCACTACGCTCTTAACGGAAAAAGAATCGTCCAAAATATTATGCTTTTTTCACTTACTCAAAATATTAGAGGAAAAAAAATGATATTTACGGTTTTTCGATCTTCATTTTATGTAATCTGAGGCTGCTAGTGTATCTAACAGAAGATACAACAGCTCCAAATCAACAATTCGCACGATTTGATGATTTTCTTTTCAATTTCCCACAAACAAATTAGTGACAAAACAAGAAAGTGAAAGCAGATATTTCCTTCCATGAATGTAGTCAACTTGATACCATCCGCTATCAGATAATATCTCGGGAAACGAATAAGTTACAAGAAAGAAGTAAGCATGTGAATGAGACATGAAGTGTACTGGAGTTATATATTCTTTCCCGGAGACGGTGTGGAGGAGGTCGAAATCAAGGATATGAAGCTCCTGAAGTTTTTGGACCAATTCGACAACGTTTCTTTCCGATAACCGAATGCTTGATTTCGCTTGCTGTGCGAACTCAAACTGTCTTTGTAATTCCAGCAATTCATCGTCCATGTCGACGGAGGGAACAACGGAGGCAGAGTCGGAGTCAGACGGAAGTTTTGATCAATTTCAGGATTTAGATTAATAATAATTAGTAATTCTACTTCTTCTCCTCCACTCTGAGCCGGTTGCTTCGACCCTTACCGTCTCCATGTCCAGGAAATGGGCGATCAGTAGGTCCTTCTCAGATGGGCTTTAAGAACAGATAGGCCCAACTCGTTTCTCGTTACTACGGATACGTACCCATCTCCATGGAACTTATTTTTAAGAAAACAGAAATTACAGCAAATTGTAATTTTTACACTTCCAATTAAATTTTTATCAAGTTTTCTAACCATTTAGATTTCTGTCAATTTAAAATTTTTTATTTTAATCAGACTTATTTACCCTTAGTTTGAAATTGACAACATGATTTATAATTATTTTATGACGTTAAATATTAATCCATTAAATTCTAATCATTTAATGTCATAAAAAAATAACCCATAACAAACGGGTTTTGCAACTCAGTTTCCTAATTAAAAAAACTATATTCTCTCTCCTAAATAAAAACAACAATAATTAAAACTAACAAAACTACAACAGAATCAAAATCGTTTCCTCTCTAGAAAACCTTCACATGTACAAGCCTTTTATCCCTAACCTCTCATACGTCATTACCAAACAACAGAAGGATCGTCAAGAGATCCCACTTAGGCCGGCAACTTCTTAAGATCCACAACAGGTGCATCAAGACATCCCAGTTAGGCTGGTACCTCCGAAGCACCCACATGCTAGCCTCATTAAAATATTAACTGGAAAAAAAAACTCAGGGAGGAAAACTCATAAAGAAAAAAGAGTACTAGCCAAAGAAAAACAAGAAAATAAATTACTTTAACAAAGAATTTACATTAAATTGGCTAAGCTGGGCAGAGAGCCAAACCATATTATTCCCTCTAAAACCCAGAGAAGCTAAATAATGAGCTATCGAGTTCAGGTTTCTAGCCACATGAACAACACAAAACAAGCTAAAACAAGATTGTAGATGCAAAAACCCCAGGGGGAAACCTCAGTGTCGATTTCTATTAACCCCGTTATGAAGAATTAATCATGAAAAATTTGTATGTAAGTTTTTCATTCCATAAATATAATAAAGGAAGTAAAAACTGTGAAAATAATTAAAAAAAATCAAAATCTCCTAAACTGAAGAAAAATTAAACGTTGAAAAAAAGAAAAATTAAAACCATATATACAATTGAAAACTTACCTTAAAAAACAAATTGTTACCCTAAATAAAGGAATATGAAAACTAACTAAAATAATTGAAAAAGGAAATAAATTGACAATAATAAATAGGGATAGGAAGTTACCTTAACTATATTGATTATTGATATGAAAAACTAGTTGAAATTTAAACTGAAAAATAACAATCATCACAAAAAATTGAACCACAATTTCCTAAATCGAAGCACATTTTCCCGATTAAATTATTTAATGAGATTTTTCCTAAATTCGTATTTAATGTGATTTTGGTCAGATTTTTAAAAGTTTATATTAGGAGAGAGTTTTTGGTATGTTATACACACAAGAATCACTCTTGTATTTTTTTATGAAAAATATGAAAAAGCAACCCTTCCAGTGTCAACTATGAACTGAAAAATGGCTGGAATTTTTCTTTTATTTTTATTTTTTTTACAAAAATGACCGAAAATGATCAAGGTATTTAACTTAGCTACAAAAATTATATAGACATAAATAAATTTAGTTACACTGTGCCTGCAACTTTGCACTTATCACAGTTTTTAGCCAACTCATGAGCATCTTTAAAAAGTGAAGGCCAACAGTATCATAATTGAAGCACCTTAGTAGCTATTCTCACCCCTCCAAAATGCCATCCATAAGGTGAGGACTGGCACTGCTACAATATATTCTCAACTTATTCCTCTGGAACACACCTTCTAAACATTTGATCAGGGCCTTACTTGTAAAGGTCCGAATCATCCCAATAGTAAGCTTTTATTTGTTGAAAAAACCGCTTCAATCCTTATGAATCCATCTTTGGAGGAAAACTCCACTTACTAAGTAGTTGGCTATGTCAGCATACCAATGATCATTTGCTATTGAAATTGTGAGCAAATGCTGATATGGGAAGGTTATCGCTATAGCTGAGTCTACAACAACTTTGTCTCATGTTTTAAGTCTAGACAAGTTATCTACTATTTGGTTCTCAGTTCCCTTTTTATCTTTGATCTCTAGGTCAAACTCTTGTATTAATAAGATCCACCTAATAAGTCAAGGCTTGGCATCTTTCTTTAAGATCAGATATTAACAGTAGAGTGGTAAGTGAAAATAGTTACTTTTATACCAACTAAATATGCTCTAAATTTATCAAATGCAAAAACAATAGCAGAGAGCCCATTCTTAGTAGTCGTGAAATTCAATTGTACCTCAGACAGAGTTCTACTTGCATAATAAATAGAGTGGAAGACCTTACATTTTCTTTGCCCTAGCATTGCTCCCGTAACATAATCATAGGCATCATATATAAGCTCAAATGGTAACTCCTAGTCAGATTCTACTATAACATGTGCTGTGACTAATGTATTTTTCAGCTCAAGGAAAGCATTCATACATTCATCAGAAAAATCAAAAGTCCTATTATTTTCTAAAAGCATGTATAAAGGTTTTGAAAATTTTGAAAAGACTTTAATGAACCTTCTATAGAATCCTACATGACCTAAAAACTCCTAATTGCTTTTACTGAGCTAGGGGAAGTGAGCTTTTCAATGACTTCTATTTTAGCCTTATCCATTTCTATTCCTTTTAGTTAACTGAAACATCGGTTCGGTAGCAATACCGAACCAACCATTTTTTGTTCGGATCGGTCGGCTCAATAACATTTTTTCACCCATAGTTTTTACCCAAATGTGTCTCTTCTCTTAAAAAAAATAGCTTGTTTATAATATTAAAATTGAAGTGCTATTTGAAAAGTATATATATAAAATAATTTTATGTCATCATTTAGTCATATTTTTAAGAAATGATTATATCATATTCTGAGATAATTTCTTATATATAAAATATATTATTGTCTTTCTATAAATGTTTATGTTTCTGATAACATAAATAGTACATAATACTTAATTTATAAATTTTTAACCAACAAATTATTATTGACTTAAAACTAGATATTTGTGTATAAAAGAACTTGAAATCAATCTTTATGAATATTCATGTCTCTAGTTGCATAAGATATCAATCTTTATGAATATTCATGTCTCTAGTTGCATAAGATTATTTTATTTTACTAATTGTAAAGAAATTGTTATTGCATAGAAAATAAACTAGCATCCAATGAAGTGAACATTTTTTGTCAAAGTTACATAACAAATTCTAAGAGGAATGAGAGAATATAACTCGGACCCACGATTTCTAGGGTATGGATGCGGGGGCTTAACAAATTACGTCAACCCAACTTATCAATGAAGTGAAACAATTAATTTGTTCTATATTTCAAAAGACTTCAAATGGTAAAAAAGAAAATAAAATGTTTTTTCCCTTTAAGCACATTTTAATATAGTAGTAGTTTCTAATATGTGCGTTGCACGTGATGAAATAAATAATAAAAAATTAATTTTTCTATTATCCTAAAAGATTAAAAAGTCCTTGAATACAATAGTTAAAAATATGGGTATAAAGAAATGATATAGAGAATAGTATGTTTGTTGAATTCATAAATACATACTAGAATTTGTTTAAATAAATAAATAAATAAATATATAGTTACTTCAAACTCTATTATTTTTGTAATTGTATATTTTAACTAATACAAATTTTGATTCATTTTTTTATGTTTTTCACGAGTCTTATTTTCACTTCAACGTTCTAAGATATGCTATCTTAATTTTTAAAATACTTAATTTAATCATTAGATACATAGAGGGAAATTTTAGGATTTCTACAAATAGTTTGGACAGTACTATCCAAAAACCCAAAGCGTCGTTACTCATTTAATTTAAATTATTTAATATTCAATCTTAGAATTTAAGAAGGGCAATGAAGGAATTTCATTTGAGTAGTGGAAGCAATTTTGTCCAAAATATTTTTCCGTTCTTAGTCCCATATATACATATACCAATAAGCTTTAATATACATTGCACCTGGTTAAAAATAAAAATATCATTCTTAAGTAAATTGGATAATGATAAGATAGTTAGTACGATGCTCTCAAATCTAAAAATAATAAGTAATCAGTTATGATAGTAATTAAAGATAAAAAATCATTTAACGAAACTCAAAGATATCAATTTCAAAAGTAATTTGAGAGCTATGTTTGCATCATGTCTTACGTGTAGTTATTTTGAGTTATATCATGCTAATAAAAAATTGGGTACACATGAGTTGACAAAGATTTAATAAAATTATGAGGAAATGGGCATTTACTTTTAATTTAAAATATAGAATTTACTTTCTCTCTCTCTTCCCTGGAGCTTGTCTTTCTAGCTCCTAGGGGTTTTTAGGGTTTCCCTAGGGATTCCTCGATTTTCAGTGCTTTATGGTGATTGCTCTTGTAAACGTATATTGTGCTTGGAGCTAGGTTTTATATTACGTGAAGTTCGTTTACTCACGAGTGAACCTTCAAATACATTGACGTCATCTAACTTGGAAGGTTTCGAGGTTATTGGTCCTAAGAGGGGATGTGGTAGGCTACCAAAGCATAAAAATTGCTTTAGTCAATTTACCAGTCCCAATGACAGGCTAGGGCTTCCGGGTTTAACCAATGTGGTAGAAGAAAGTACTTAGGTATTTAATGAAGATTCCTTTCTCATCTTAGAGAAATAGTCAGGCACCTCTACTTTACACGTTGGCTTTAATGATGATATTGAAGAGGGTAGAGAATTTCCCAATTTGCCCTCTTTGATGCATAATTCCAAGACAACAGCGGAGGCTATTTTGAAGAATCCAGCCTCTGAGGCCATTAATTAGATTATATACAATTTTGATCCTTCTGAAAAAGGTGTGCACGAAAACGACATTGGCATTGCAGTTTAAGGAAAAACTTCAGATGAAGCCGTGCCTACATAGGACTTTGGTAATGTTGTTAAGATAAATAATAATAGATGGAACACTTACAAGGGACTCGCATGGTAAATATAAACTGAATAACATGGTTGTTAAGGAAGGACTCCAGGTTTGGCAACATACCATTGTTGGCCATTTTCTGGGTAGGAAATGTGCTTTCAGTAGAGTTCACTCTGGTACATTTTGTTTATGGGGTGATAAGGGGCTTAAGGATATATCTAAAGATGATAATGGTTTTTATTTTTCAAATTTCAAACTCATGATGATCAAGAGAGTATAATTCATGGAGGACCATGGCATCTTTTGGGTATTTCTCTTATTCTCAAATAGTGGAACCCAACGATTAAACTTACAAAGGATGATTTAACCCAAATCTGTATTAGGGTTAAGTTATGGAACATACCAACTTTCTTGTGTACTCAAAAATGTATTAAGAGCATAAGTAGCATCTTGGGTAACCCCATTTATATTGACTCCATCATTGCTAGTCACTACAAACTTCATTTGCCAAGGTGTGTGTAGAAATTGATTTAACTATTGTTTTATCAGAAGTCATAAAACTTGATTTGGAGGAGTATGGTTTAACAAATACTAAAAGGGATGTAGAGTATATGGGCATACTGAAGAGATGTTCAAAATGTATGGTATTTGGCCATGATTGTATGTCTATGAAGAAACCTATCCTTAAGCCTGCAGCTAAGCCTCAGAGGTAGGAATGGGGTAAGGTCAGTAGGAAAGGTAAGGAAGTGGATGAGGGGTTCCAAGATAATAATGACATACCTGAATCATCAATTACTAGACTCCTCGAGACTTTAGATGAAGTTGCTTTGGAAGGGATTGCTCCCGTTATTCTTGAGGATATAGATCAAGAACATTTTCAAGAACCAGTTCAAATTATCAAAGAGATAAGTACTGATTGTCCTATTGAAGAAGTGGATCCTGAATGTAGTGTTGTTAAGGAAATGCTGGATCTTCGATTCTCACTTTAAGTTCTAGACAAAGGAAGAAGAGAGACAAACTGCTGCGAAACAAAAAGCACAGAGTGAGAAGTTGGTGATTGTTTCACAACATATTCCCTAACTTATGCTGACAAATATCGTAACTTGGACTGTTAGAGGTTTTAATAAGCCTCTTAGATATTCAGATATGCATAGGGAGTGTAGAGTTTTTAATTTGAGTTTATGTGTTGTTCTTGAGACTAGGGTAAAGGTGAAACATTATGCTCATATTATCAACTATGTGTTTAGTTCTTGGAATGTGATCAATAATTATAATAGGAAACCTTTCAGAAGGCTTTGGTTGGCATATGTCCCTACGATATACCATATTAATACCATTGTGTGCACAATCCAACTTATTCATTAACAATGGAACTAGTTTTCATCTGTATGTTGTCTATGCTGCTAACAGTGCTAGTGTCAAAAGCTTACTTTGGCAGGACTTGGTTAATCTTCACCCTATTTCTAGTACTGTCCCTTGGATCATCATGGAAGACTTCAATGAGAAGTTGCATCCTGATGAGCAAGTAGGTGGTATTTCTTCTTGGGATCAGGGAATGATGGACTTTGCTTCATGTATCAGTAATCTGGAAGTTCAAGACTTGAATTACTCTAGAGCCTTTTATACTTTGTGGAATCACCAACCTGGAGATGAGAGTATAATGAATAAGATAGATAAGGTTCTTGTTAACAATTGATAGCCAAACAAATTTAAGAAGTTTGTGGCTTATTTTGGAGATCTAGGATTCTCAAACCATAGTCTTATCATTGTCAAGTTTCTTTCTGACTTTTCCAGGAAGAAGGCTCATTTCAAGTATTTTAATATTTGGGCTGAGATGGATGGTTTTGATGAGGTGGTTGCTCAAGCCTAGAATTGTGAAGTTTTTGGTACTGCCATGTTTAAGCTTTCCAAAAAGCTTACTACTGTTAAAATTAAACTTAGAAGGTTCAACGAGCACAATTGCAGTAATTTGTTTAATCGGGTGAAAGATGTTAGGATGGCCTAGGAGCTTGCTTTACAAAATCTGCAGTATAATCCTAGCCTGCTCAGAAAGGTATTACAAGCATAAGTGGCATCTTGGGTAACCCCATTTGTGCTGACTCCATCACTGTTGGTTGCTCCAAACTATCATTTTCCAAGGTTTGTGTAGAAATCGATTTAACTACTGTTTTGCTAGAATTCATAAAGCTTGATATGAAGGAGTATGGTTTAACAAATATTAGAGTGGATATAAAGTATATGGGCATATACCGAAGAGATGTTTAAAATTTATGGTATTTGGCCATGATTGTCTGTCTTTGAATAATCCTATCTCTAAGCCTGCAGCGAAGCCTCAAAGGCAGGCAAGGGTTAAGGTCAGTAGGGAAGGTAAGGAAGTGGAGGAGGGGTTCCAAGACAATAATGGCATACCTGAATCATCAGTTGCTAGACTCCCTGAGACTTTAGATGAAGTTTCTTTACAAGGGATTGCTCACGTTATTCTTGAGGATATAGATCAAGAATCTTCCCAGGAATCTGTTCAAATTATCAAGGAGATAAGTGCTGATTGTCCTATTGAAGAAGTAGCTCCCTAATGTAGTGTTGTCTTGGAAAATGGTGGATCTTCGTGTCTCACTTTAAGTGCTAGACAAAGGTAGAGGAAGAGAAAAACTGCTGCCAAACAGAAAGCTCAGAGTGAGAAGTTGGTGAATGTTTCACCGAACATATTCCCTACCTTATGTTGACAAATATCACAACCTCTAATATTAGAGGTTTTAACAGGCCTCTTAAACATTCAGATATATGTATGGTGTGTAGAGTTTTTAATTTGAGTTTATGTGCTGTTCTTGAGACCAGGGTAAAGGTGAAACATTATGCTCGTATTATAAACACTGTGTTTAGTTCCTGGAATGTGATCAGTAATTATAATAGGGATCCTTTCAGAAGGATTTGGTTGGCATATGACCCTACGATATACCACATTAATACCATTATGTGCACAAGCCAACTTATTCATTTTGAAGCCACTCAGATTAGCAATGAAACTAGTTTTCATCTGTATGTTATCCATGCTGCTAATAGTGCTAGTGTTAGAAGCTTACTTTGGCAGGACTTGGTTAATCTTCACCCTATTTCTAATATTGTCCCTTGGATCATCATGGAAGACTTCAATGAGAAGTTGCATCCTGATGAGCAAGTGGGTGGTATTTCTTCTTGGGATCAGGGAATGAGGGATTTTACTTCATGTATCAGTAAATTGGAAGTTCAGGACTAGAATTACTATCTCTAGCTGTACTCAGCATATGAGATCTAGAGATCTAGAGATTAGTTCTTAATTAATTAATCACACATAATTATCTCACAATTATGTAGTTGCCCCAGAACTAAAAATTCCTTTTGCAAGTCAGTCATTTTCTCATATCCTGAAATATTCACACTCTAGACTGCGTAGTACAGAGGTGACTTGGAGATCATGGACCTATAATCATAAGCTATAATAAATCAGATTATTAATTAAATTCTTTAATTAGATAATCTTATTTATTAATTTCATTATTACTCTACTATAAATATGGAATTACTCTTAGTAATTATAGAATGTATTTACATAGTATTCTCATGTAGTCCACTGATATAATCATTTTATATAGTTTTGTACTTCAATTATTGGTTCGTAAATTAGAACTGGACAAATGTACCATTTTACCCCTCTAAATACTTATTGATTCTTAAGTACCATTAATCTACTATTGAAAGGCTAATTTATAATCTTATTATAAATTTGAGCTTAATAACCATTCAATTCTAATTTTAACACTTAAGGGAACCAATATATGATCTGTTAGAAAACTTGAATTCTAAAATTTGTAAGATCATGTTCCCAACCATCTACATCATTGAATTTCTAAAACAAAAGTCACTAGCTTATTTTACAACCGAATCTTAACGAGTGAATCAAAAGATCCAGTAGATATGCATATGAGTTCATGACTACTCAGGATTGAGACTGATATACATATGATCATCTAATTAATGTGTATTAAATCTTTATGATAAACTACGTTTATAAAGATATTAATTCATATTGGTCTAGTCATATATAATCTCATTATATAAAATACATTCACTAAGATATCTATACACATCAATTATCCAGATTTAGATCACACGCATTCATAATACTTAGTGAACCATACTAGCAACTATTCATTAAAGATTCCATAATTTAATATGTTGTTGACAATTTTATTCATTATCTATGATCTTAATCCTCTCGTACTAATACAAAATCATAGTCTCATTAATGAATATTGAATTTCTAGATATTTATATAAATTATTCAACAATAATTTAAAAGAAGAATTATAAGAAAAATGTAATCCTCGTTAAATTTCATATCAAAATTTCAATACACATGCTTTGAGGGCATAACCCCCAACATATAAATCAGAAATCTTCTTAGGAACCTGTTCAAATTATCATGGAGATAAGTGATGATTGTCCTATTGAAGAAGTAGCTCCTGAATGTATTGTTGTCCAGGTAAATGATGGATCTTTGAGTCCCATTTTAAATGCTAGACAAAGGTAGAGGAAGAGATAAACTACTATCAAACATAAAGCTCAAAGTGAGAAGTTGGTGAATGTTTCCCCAAACATATTCCCTACCTTATGCTGACAAATATTACAACCTGGATATATTAGAGATTTTAACAAGCCTCTTAAACATTCAGATATGCGTAGGGTGTGCAGAGTTTTTAGTTTGAGTTTATGTGATGTTCTTGAGACCAGGGTAAAGGTGCAACATTAAGCTCATATTATCAACTATATGTTTAGTTCCTGGAATGTGATCAATAATTATAATAAGGACCATTTCGGAAGGATTTGGTTGGAATATAGCCTGTGATTTACCACATTAATGCCATTGTGTGCACAAGCCAACTTATTCATTGTGAAGCCACTCAGATTAGCAATAGAACTAGTTTTCATCTGTGTGTTGTCTATGCTGCTAACATTGCTAGTGTCAGAAGCTTACTTTAGTAGGATTTGGTTTATCTTCACCCTATTTCTAGTACTGTCCTTTGGATCATCATGAAGGACTTTAATGAGAAGTTGCACCCTGATGAGTATGTGGGTGGTATTTCTTTTTGGGATCAGGGAATGAGGGATTTTACTTCATGTATCTGTAATATGGAAATTTAAGACTTGAATTACTCTGGAGCCTTTTATACTTGGTGGAATCACCAACTTGGAGATGAGAGTATAATGAACAAGGATATGGTTGTTGTTAATAATGACTGGCTGGACAAATTTGAGAGGTTTGTGGCTTATTTTAGAGATCTAGGATTCTCAGACCATAGTCCTATCATTGGTAAGTTTCTTACTGACTTTTTCAGGAAGAAGGCCCCTTTCAAGTATTTCAATTTTTGAGCTAAGATGGATGGTTTTGATGAGGTAGTTTCTCAAGACTAGAATTGTGAAGTTTTTGGTATTTCCATGTTTAAGCTTTCCAAAAATCTTACTAGTGTTAAACTTGAACTTAGAAGGTTCAACGCACACAATTGTTGTAATTTTTCTAATCAGGTGAAAGAAGCTAGGATGGCCTATGAGCTTGCTGAAATCTATAGTATAATCCTAGCCTTATGTCTGCTAAAAAAGTAGCCGAAACTGTTAATGAGAACCTATTTAAATGGAAGATGGTAGAAGAAAGTTTTTTCGTGCAAAATTCTAGAGTGTCTTGGTTAAATTTAGGGGATGATAACACAACTTTCTTCTTTAATGCTGTGAAGTCACATAGACGAAGAATATAGATAGTGCAGCTTATTAATGATTCGAGTAATATATATCAGGTCCTTAAGAGATCCAGGAGCACATTGTTAACTTCTATAAGGAACTTCTTGGCACTCAATTACCAATTCCAGATGTTAATTAGGATATCATTGATCGAGTCTTACCTGCAAAGGTAGGTTGATTTACCTCTTATGCAGGTTTTGATGCTGAGGAAGTCAGGAGGACTTTCTTTTCATTCAATGAGAGAGAGGTACCAGGTTCAGATGGATTTTCAGCTAATTATGTCAAGAAATGCTGGCACATTATTGGGCATGATGTATCTAATGCAATTCTAGAGTTTTTTGAGTTGTTTAAAATGTTAATGGCACTTCAATCTCCTTGATTCTTGTGATTACTAATCCTTCCATGATCACTGAGTTTATACCTATAGCCTGTTGTAATCTTTTTTATTAGTGCGTTACTAAAATGATTGTTAATAGGCTTAAGATTGTTCTCCCTAGCATTATTAGTCTTAATCAGACAACTTTTGTACCTGGTAGATTCTATTGTTGACAATATCTTAATTTCTCAAGTGTTTCTTAGAGGTTACGTTACCACAGGGATATATTTACCCCTAGTTGCACTCTTAATGTTGATTTTCTTAAAGCATATGATAGTGTGAGTTGGTTTTTCTTAGGGAAAGTCATACAGGGTATTAATTTGCCTAGTAAGTTCATTGATTGGATCATGGAGTGTGTGACTTCTCCCGCCTTCTCTATCAATCTTAATGGTGGTTTACAAGGATTTTTCTAGGGAGGGAGAAGGTTAAGGCAAGGTGATCCACTATAACATTACCTTTTTTGTCCTTATCATGGAGGTCTTGACTGGTATACTTCATCATTGTGCTAGTCTTCATGTTTTTCAATATTACTAGAGGTGTAAGAAAGATAAACTTGTTAACTTATGTTTTGCTGATGATCTTTTGATCTTTTGTAAAAGTAATCTTTCTTCTGTGAATGTTGTCAAGGCAGGGTTAGATCTTTTTAGTTTACTTTCTATATTGAACCCCAATGCGAGCAAGAACAACATTTTGTTCTCTAGAGTTAGTGAGGCAATGTAAAACAGTATCCTGTTGGCTACAGGTTTTACCAAGGGTACTTTATAAATAAGGTACCTTGGTATCCCTCTATTCTGAACTAAACTTAGAAAAACTCACTGTGAATCATGCATGTTACAGTTGATCAAGTTTATCTTAATGGCAATTCAAGGGTACTACTTAGGTCTCATAATCGTGCCTAAACAGTTTATGAAGAAAATCACAGCAGCTCTAAGGAACTTTTTATAGCATGTGAAGATAGAAGTGAACAAGGGAGTTAAGGTGGTATGGTCAGATGTATGCTCTCCTTTTTATCAAGGAGGCTTGTGTATTTGAGATCTTATCCTTTGGAACTTTGCTGCCTTCTCCAAATACTTTGGAGAATAGATTCAAAGGCCAAAGATTCCCTCTAGATTGCATGGTGTTACAAGAATTTACTAAAAGACAGATCCATCTTCACAGTTAAACTTCCAACCAATCCTTCATGGACGTGGAGAAAGCTTATTAAATTGAGACATAAATGCAAGGATTTCTGTGGCTTCAAAGTGGGGAGTGGTGACTGAATTTTACTCTTCCATGATCCCTGGCATCCAAGTGGTATCTTGTTAAAAAAGGATGTCAAAATAGGGTGTCTAGCTTGGGTTTGCCCTCAACCGCTCCTATCTCGATCCTAATTAGGGATGGGAGGTGGGTGTGGCCTAATAATGTTATTTCTGTCCATTTTAGACATTGGGGTTTTAATATTCATCCAGATTTTCTATTTTCTTCAACTGATTTATGGACGTGGAATTTGTCCCCAAGTGGTTTTTTCTCTATCAGCAAAACATATAAAAGCTTTAAGTCCTAAAAAAGCTTTACAACCTTGGACAAAATTAGTTTGATTTGCGGGCCATATTCCTAAATGTGTGTCAATATCATATTTTATCTGGTCCAATACTTTAAAAGTACACATTTTATTTTTTTGGTCAATATACTAGTCTAAGACTATGTATATGATTTGAAAAATAGTCCATGGACTAAAAATGAAAAAGAGAGTCCAAGGACTAAAAGAATAGAAAAAGGAGCATAAGGACTAAAAGTAAAAACTGATGCCTTAAATTTACCTATAAATAAAGATAATGTCTTCACTTGAGGAAGATGTCTTTAGGAGAGAGAAAGAGAGGTCTTGAGAGAGAAGGAGAATATATCTTTTAAGAGAGAGTGAGTGAGAAATATGAGAGATTTTCTAAGAGATAGAGAAATAGTGTTTACATTTCTATTCATCTTCTCTCATTCTTTTTCATTAAGGTAGTTTAAATTTCTTGCACCTTAACTAACAAGATCTATTATTCATTGTTCTTCATCGTTTCTCATTCACACCCATGTAGTGAATACATATTCTTTATTTCCCTTTCCATAAATAAAATTAGAAGTGTTTGTTCCTTTTTTTCATTATTTTAATCTTAATCTTGAGTTTTTATTTCAATGTATTGTTGATTTTTTTAATTTGATAATGAGATATCTTTGTCATCAACTCAATCAATGATGATGAGGATAATGCCTTCATAGAGTGCAAATTAACTCAATGTGAATCAACTCTTTAATGGGTTGAAAATGTACATTGAGATGTTTTTGTCATCAATCAATCAATGATGATGAGGATAAAGCCTTTATAGAGTGTAAATTAACTCAATGTGAATCAACTCTTTAATGGGTTGAAAATGTACATTGTATGCAAAAAAATTCCCTATGATAATTTCTTATCTATAAAAAATACATAAAATACAATATAGAGAGTTAAACATCTATATGGATAAAGTTTATGCAAAATTAAAGCTTTAAATCTTTTTAATATTCTCACAAGTTGATCTTTTTAGATATTTTTATCATTTTTTGTGACGCTCGATTGAACTAGTTACCGTCCATAATTTCTCTTTTTCTATTTGATTAGCGGTGATTAAAAAAAAGAAAAATAATAGTAACTAGTAGATTATGTCGTAAAAAAAGAGTATTTTTATACCTCCAAAAAATATTTTTATTTTGAGATTTTATCATTATTTTTTTAAGTGACACTTGGTTTAACTGGTTATCGTTCATAATTTTTTTTGCTATTTAAATAGCAACGATCAAAGAAAAAATAATGGTAGCTAGTAGACTATGTAGTCAAAAATAGTATACATGCCAATTACATATATTATCTTACGAAATTAAATATTTTTTATAATAATATAATTATATTTTAAAAAAATGAATAAAAAAACAGTTGATATCACCCTCTATTTCCCCCTCCCCCAATTCCTTTATATTATTTATTTATTCTATTTTTTTCCTTTAATTTCATTGTATTTATTTCTTTTCTTTTATTAACACATGTTAAATCCTATGTTTATTTTAATTCACACATTTTCATTCTTCTTCTTTTACATATTCTACATACTTTTTTTACTTTACACATCATCTTCAAATTTGTCACATATTTGATCATTTTTTAACTTTTCTTATCACCCTCTTTTTCTTTATAATTGTTGTTCTTCTTATTTTTTATTTATTTATGTATCATTGTCATGTTGTCATGCTCATAATGTGATTCTTATCTTATTCTCTTATCATTAGAGTTAATGTTTGTATATGTATGGATTAAAACCTTAACAATTATATTTAAATTTTGTTAATTTTATTATTTAGTTTTCAATAAAAAAACCTGATGATGATCATTGCAATTTTTGAGATTTCAACCATCTCGAACTATTGAGGTGAGGAGTTATTTTCGGGATACTAAGAATAACTACAATAATCCTTTAATCCTCAAAAAATAAAAATAAGAATATATATTTTTCAATGGTCTTTGTACCACCCATTAAATGTCATTTATTTTGTATGATTTTATGATACAAGACATATCTAATGGGACATTCAAAATAAGTTTCTTTCACGTATTTATTTAATTCATTTTTTAAAAATAGTTTGCATAGAGATTGCTTAAATTTGGTAACCATATTAATAATGAGTGTTGCGGGGTGCTAATACATCCCCTATATACAAATGACTCCCAAACCAGTTTTGAGTTTTCGTAAACCAAAATTGTTATTTTAAAATTGAGTGACAAATCACACTCTAAAATGATTGGTGGCGACTCTGAATTTATCTTTCAAAATAATATTTTATTCAATCGCCGCTTCGCGTCACATGCACGTTACGAGAGCTTGGTGACTCCACTAGAGACGTAATCGGTCTAACCATTTTTAGATCGATAGAGAGTCAAACCAAAATTTTATCATATGTTATCATTTTGTGGCTTTTTGTTTGTTTATTTGATTCATTGTTGTTTTTATTCATGCTTGTAGTTGTATATAGTTTGTTTCTATATTTTATACTTATTTGCATAATTTCTAATTTCGCACAGATACACTCTCCTCGCACCAGGGCTTTCCCTTTAGAAATAAAGAGAATGAGAAGTGAAAAATTCCTTCGTGGAATTGCAGTTCCCGTGCAGGCTCATGAAAGTTTTTACTCAGTTCGACCCTTTCGGGATACCATTTGGGGGCCCTTGTTAGTCCATTTGGATAATAGTGTGGACAGTCTGGGAACCTATTAAGAGATTTTAGGCCCTAATCACACGTATCTAGAAAACCTTAAAACCCCCAATGAGCAATCAAAAATAAATCCTAGGGTCTTTCAAATGTGCTAGGTAGGACGCGTAGAATATTTATGTGGTGCCTGTTATCTGTCATAATTTGTTTTTTTTTTTGTTTTTTTTCCAATCGAGTCATCGTCATCATCATCATCATCATCATCATCATCATTATCATAATCCTCATCATCATCATCATAATCCTCATCCTCATCATCATCATCACCATAGATGTATCATTTTCATCACTACGTACATCATTGATCACTATTATTAGAAATTTAGCATATAAGTACAATAATTTTTATAGTGATGAATCTTATTTCTCTCCATTTTTTAGAATCATCATGAACACCAGCCATCAACATTTTTGTAATTCATGATTTGCATATAATGCTCCATTTCACGCATCAGAAGTTCATTATTTTTTTATGCATTGTAAGTTTATCCTTTAGTTCATGCATCGTAGGTTCATCATTTACTTCATTATATTATAGGTTCATTGAATCTTTCATGCATTGTAATTTATTCTCCATGCATTGAGTTTTCTTTCATTCTTTCATTCATTGTAGTTTCTTTCTTTCCTTCATGCATACACTAATATAGTTTTTTTTTCGTTTAAAAAAATGAAAGAGAAAAAGAAACTCATTGGAGGTGCCTCTATCATTAAAGAGCATATTTTCAAGTTAGAATCATGGATGAACAAGAGAGAGAGCAATCACGAGAGAAAATGAAACAAGAAATTAGGGGGCTGAAAGAGTAAATGGCCAGAGTCTTGGAACTCCTCGCCACCAGCAAAGGAAAAACATGTCTTAAAAATCCGCAAAGGGCTCCATCATCACAAGATCGACATGTATATGATACTCTACTTTACCCTCCTAAATTCACTCCAACTTACCAACACCATCAGGTGGGACAATTCCAACTTGCTCTATCGATACCAGTAAATGTGCAATACTACCCGTTTCCAAGTCTCCAGGAATTGATGCATTCAAGAAAAACTGGGTACAATACCCTAACACTAGCACCTGGCCAAAATCAAGTTTTCACCTCTCAAGGAGAACATTATAAAAGCCAATCGTCATACTTGATCTCGATCACTCAAAAGCAGAGAGGCCCGTTACCAAGCTAAGCAAAAATCCACTGATAAGCGATAAGTTGGATTTCCTAGAAGAGAGGTTGCGTGCTATTGAATGATCAGACGCATATGGTACCATTGATGTGACCCAGTTGTGCTTAGTCCCGGATGTAACCATCCCTCACAAATTCAAACTACCCGAGTTTGAAAAATATGATGACGGTACATGCCCGGGGAGTCACCTTATTATGTATTGCAGAAAAATGGCTGCATGCACGTATGATGATAAGTTGTTAATCCATTTTTTCTAGATAGTTTAATGGGGGCTGCATCTCTCTTGTACATCTAGTTGAATAGTCAACACATTCATGGATGGAAAGACTTAGCTGACACTTTTCTAAGACAATACAATACAGACATGACTCCTAATAGTTTTGATCTACAAAGGATGAAGAAAAAGTCTCCTGAAAGTTTTAAGGAATATGCTCAAAGGTGGAGAGAATTATCTACTCAGGTGCAACACGTCTTATCAGAAAAAGAAATGGCCACAATCTTCATCAATACCTTGAGGTCTCCATTCTATGACAGAAAGATTGGGAAATATAGAAGATCTATTATTTATTTTTCATCTTCTCTCATTCTTTTTATTAAGTTAGTTTAAATTTCTTGCACCTTAACTAACAAGATCTATTGTTCATTTTCATCATCATTTCTCATTCACACCCGTGTAGTGCATATTCTTTGTTTCCCTTTTCATAAATAAAAGTAAAAGTGTTTGTTCCTTATTATATTCATTATTTTACTCTTAATCTTGAGTTTTTATTTTAATGATTTGATGATTTTCTTAATTTGATAATGAGATATCTTTGTCATCAACTCAATCAATGAGGATGATGATAAAACTTTTGAATGGTGCAAGTTAATGGGTTGAAAGTGTACATTGTATGTAAAAAAATCCACTATGAAAATTTCTCATCCATAAATAATACATAAAATACCATGTATAGAGTTAAACATCAATATGAATAAAGATTATGCAAATATTAAAGCTGTAAATCTTTTTAATATTCTCACAAGTTGAAATTTTTAGATCTTTTTGTCATTTTTTATGAAGCTCGGTTGAACTAGTTACCGTCCATAATTCTTATTTTGCTATGTGATTAGCAATGATGGAAGAAAATAAAATAATTGTATCTAGTAGATTATGTCATCAAAAATGAAAAAAAGCTATATTTATACCTCCAAAAATATATTTTTATTTTGAGATTTCATCATTGTTTTTTATGTGACGCTTGATTTAACTAGTTATAGTACATAGTTATTCTTTCCTATTTCAATAACAATGATTGAAGAAAAGAAAATAATGGTAACTAGAAGATTATGTAGTAAAAAATGGTATACTTATACCAATTATACATTTACATATGTGTATGTGTGTGTATATATATATAATGGTATACTAACGCACTCCCTGCTTGGCGGACTTAACCCAAACGCGACTTGAGGACATCACACTAACTACATGTTCAGTGTTCATACTAAGTATGTAATGATTGTCAACAATGCATCAAAGTGTTCCTTTAGTTAGCACGAGATCGATGAATACTGGAGGTTATATTCTTATCATATTAAACTTAAACTATGTCATACATGATCTCATGAACTACTAATATAAATTTAAAATAAAAGAAAACTTAGTGTTATGTGCAGTTGAGAATTAAAAACTTCAAACTTATTGTTTTATTGCTGTGAGAGAGAGGGGGGAGTACATAGAGAAGGAGAGTGGGTACTATGCTCAACACATGAGCTTCCTAAACATGTTCTGCCTTCAACAATGGGTGATGCATCCCTTTTATAATACAAAAAGTAAGACATATAAGTAGTGGAATCTACTTTAGTAAAAATAGATTTGTCTTTGTGTTGTAAGTGAGCATATACTTTTATAAAGTAGTTTTTATTGTTGCTAGTGAGAATCTACTTTATAAAAGTAGATTTGTCATTTTGTGCCGATGGTCTATGGTGGGGGACAAGGATTATTCCTTGCTTTTCCCTTTATTGTCTTATCTATTTTTCATGATATCATACATGTAAGGGAATCCCATAAGTCACCAATGGTAAAGTCTAGGTCATGCTCAGGGTCCTAGTTTTCACCTGCCAAAATATTGTATTCATTCTCATTATCATCGTGATCGGACTCTATTTTAGTGCTAAATGTATATATATTATCTTACGAAATTAAATATTTTTCATAAATTAATTTATTTAAACACAAAAAATTTAGTATTTATTTATTTATAATAATATAATTATATTTTGAAAAAATGAAGAAAAAACCCCTCCCCTAATTATATTTATTTCTTTCTTTCTTTTTTCCTTTAATTTCCTTTTGATTTTTCTATCTTTTCTTTTATTAACACATGTTGAATTCATATTTATTTCAATTCACACATTTTCATTCCTCTTATTTTACATATTTATAACATTTTTTTACTTTACACATCATCTTCAAATTTGTCACATATTTGACCATTTTTTAATTTTTGTTTTCATCCATTTTTTCTTTATAAATGTTGTTCTTCATTATTTCTCATTTATTTATGTATCATTGTCATGTTGTCATGCTTACAGTGTGATTCTTGTCTTATTCTCTTATTATTAGAGTTAATGTTTGTATATGTATGGATTAAGACCTTAACAATTAGATTTAAATTTTATTAATTTTATTATTTAGTTTTCAATAAAAAATCCAATGACGGATTTTGAGATTTTTAGGATACCAAACATCTCGAACTACCGAGGTGTTTAGTTATTTTCAGGATACCGAGAATAACTCCAATAATACTTTGATTTTCAAAAAATAAAAATAAAAAAATTATTTTTCAATGCTCTTTGTGCCACCCATTAAAGATAATTTATTTTATTTCATTTTACGATACAAGACTTACCTACTGAGACATTCAAAATAATTTTTTTTCACTTATTTATTTAATTTATTTAAAAAGGGTTAATATCACAGGACTCCCCTGAACTTTGTCTCAAAATTACTCACTCTTCTAAACTATTTTTTCTTTCTGAATCAGTACATAAACTTTCTTCATGTAGAGAGACTCTAGTTTCTCCCACACTTAGGCAGCTGTGTCTTCTTCATTAACCTCTCTCAGTACATTATCTGCCAGATTTAGAATAATGGTACCCAATGCTGTTTCTAGCATCTTAGACTTTTGGTCGTCAATATGTGTTTTTCAGGTAATTTGGTAGGATCCTTTAGTTTTTTAAGGACTCTTTGTTGAGCCAAGAGTGCCCCGACTTTCCTCCTCCAAATGCCAAAATCCCCTGTTCCATCCAATTTGTCTACCTAAATCGAGTAGACTTCATGATGTTCACAGTGTACCAACTTATATCCTATTTCTAATCTATTTAGCTTTACAGACTCTTTTGTGCCTAGTCCTTCAGATTCTTGTGAGCTACCAATACTCTTCTCCTGATCAAGCCTTTTTCCTCGTCTGACACTAGCTCAGTATCAAGTGTTTGTTCCTCTAAGATTAATTCTGAAGAATCTTTGTTACTCAAAGAATCTTCAATCAAGATTTCCTCCTTTGGTTCTGCCGTGACTTAGTTTGAGATTAAGCCTCCTGAATCGAGTTCCTTAGCTTTCCAGCCTAAGCTCTGTACCACTGTCGAGTTTTACTCTACTCATTCCAAATCAATTCACTGATTAACCACAAACTAAAACGCAATTGAGAGGAATCTCTGAGAATTCTTAACCAGACAAGAATTGATGAACCAATAAATGAGAATAGAGAGAAAACAACATAGAAGAAGATGACAGTACAAGATCCAGTGTAGAGCTCCAAACAAGAGCACCTAATGCACTATAACATATCACAGATTACACGAACACAGTAAACAAAACCACATTCCTTCCTCACACCTTCACAATCTTTCATAGAAAAATTACAGAGCACACTCAACACGATAGAAAAGGAGTAGCTTTTGTTCGTGTATACTCATACTTCAGTGAATCTCAGGATCTTGAAAGGCTACAAGATTCAGTTGTGTGAAAAGCTTGGTTAAAATCCTCTACATGATGATGAAGCTTATAACATCTATAACTAAACTCCTCACCATGCTAAATCACCATTGTCCATGTGGCAATGTTAGTTTTCTATTTCAATCTTCCTTAGCTCCAATACGATGTCGTTGGACTAAAGACTGTGTAAACCCCCCTTTTAATTTCCGCTTTACTCGAGATAAATACGATCAACCCTTACAAGTACCTATCACATTTGTGTTATTAGATCTAGTAACACACTTTGGTTCAATTTGAGAGATATAACAGACAAAACTCAACTGATTCACAACCTTACTTCTAGTATTCAAACTCTCATTTGGATCACCTATTATGTTAGAGGTGTTGTAGCCCTAGAGTATTGTACTTTTTCTTTGTTCATGACATTATCATCAATTACTTTTTCAGAGATACCATTATTATCAATTATAACCTGAGAAGATTTTTCACCAACTTTTTGAATCAAACTATCAGAAATGTTCTCATCCTCATCAATAGTTTCAAATTTCTCACATATATCATGAACAAGAACAATTATGGTTTCCATGATGGAGTTTGTTTAGTACCAGGTTGGAGATAAACTCTATGCACTATGAAACAAGTAGTGTTCACAGCTTCTGTCCAAAAATGACTAGCAAGATTTTTAGAATTCAATATTACCCTAGCCATTTCTTGAATCACTCTATTTTTCGTTTCAACTACCTCAATTTGTTGAGGAATTTTTGGAGCAGAAAATTCATGTGCAAAATGTTGCAGAAAAAGATGGTCTTGTCAAACTTCTGGGACAAAAAGAATCACGTACTATAAAAGAATTACAACAAGCAAATGAAACCATGAAATAAAATTGACCAAAGGAGCTGAAAGATTTGACAAAATGCTGAACATAGGAAAGAATGCTGGTGAAAGAATGCTGGTGATAAAAGAGGATTCGGATACTCCATCTCAGTAAAAAAACACTTTTTGTTAAGTCTGTTGCTCCTGTTGTTGCAAAAAGTGCTCATGTTACACCTAGATTTGTGCCTATTTCTCATTACTATGGTGTTAAAGGTCATATTAAACCTTGCTGTAGTAAATTGAGCTTTTTTACCTCACAACAGAACAAAAGAAGCACACTTGAAAAAAAATTCAGTCATAGATCTTTCTAGGTTGGCTAAGTCTTCTAGCTATTCTTCAAATGATAATCATGATTATGAGTCTAGAAGATTTTAGCACAATAGAAACTTTGGAAGTCGGATCAAAGTAAGGAATAATCATGCCAAGATAAAGAAAATGTGAATTATAAAGGATGATTTTGTTTGTAGTGTCGCAAAATTTGCTTTTAAAGCTGAAGTTACTGATTGTTGGTTCTTTGACAGTGCATGTTCTAAACATATGATTGGTGATAAATCTTTGCTCAAGACTTTTGTTGCATGCTCTCGTGGTTATGTAACTTTTGGAAATAAAAAGAGAGTCAAAGTTGTTGGTATGGGAAAACTTGATGTTCCTGGTGTTCCTACTCTTGAGGAAGTGTTGCTTGTTAAGGGTCTTAAAGAGAATTCGATTAGTATTAGTCCATTGTGCGATGATGATTGTGAAGTGCTTTTCAATAAATGCAAATACCGTGTCTTTGATAAGATAGGGAATTGTATTGTTGGAGGACTTAGCTCCAGTGAAAATTGTTATGCAAATGATCCTAGTGTTATCCAATTTTGTCATAAAATTGATGTTAGTCAAATAAAATTGTGGCATCACAGCCTGGGACATCTAAATTTTAGAGATTTAAAAATTTAGAGAAGCTTAATGTTTTTAGATGTTGGCAGGTCGGCTAGCATCCTATCACGTGGTGAAAGTCTGGTAAGGTCAAGTCACAATCGAAACCTAAGCAAAAGTGTTTGAACTAAATAAGAAAAATAAAGTTGTACCTTAACTACCAGCTATAACTTTTAGTTCAATAATAAGTGTTTGATCTTATAATTGGCATCAGAGCCTGGAGGTCAGGTGTTCGACTCTCACAGAAAGCATTGTGTTTGCGGGCTCCGTCCAACGGCGTAATATTAAGGTTAGATTGGTTATATAGGATGGTATTTTCGTACATAAAATGAACTTGGAGGTAATTAGTCAATTTTTTTACACCAACAAACAATGTCAGGTTATTTTTCACTGTCATTATAAGAAGTTATAATGGCAGCCCAAACATTAGCTGTCAAAATAGATAACACATTGATAACAGTTAATTTTTGAACTGTCATCTTACCCAAATTACCCCATCATTCATCATTTTCTTTTGACAGATTTTAGAAGGCTATCATTGTATCATGGATGTGGTTATCATCTAAAGCCAAAATTGTAGTAGTGTTATATCATAAGGTGAGATATTGTTTTTCTTTGTAGGGATTCGATTTAATATATGGCATGCAACCAAAATAAGTTGACCCCATAAGTTAAAAGGAAACTTTGCATGTAATAGCATAACATTAATCATCTCTAAAAATGTTCTATCGCTTCTAAGCACCTTAATCTTTCTTCCTAATTGTTTTTCAACTTCAGCTTTATACACCTTAAACACATTAAATGTTTCAATAAGAACACATTGGTATACTTAGGGCAATCATCTATGAATGTTAGGAAGTACCTATTACCAGCTCTTGTTAACATCGCATTTAGTTCACATAAATCATTATGTATTAAACCAAGCAAGTTAGATGACCTTTCAACTCTAGTAAAAGGTTTCTTTACCATCTTAGATTTAACACATATTTCATACTTTTCAAAATTATTAAATCACATGTTAACATGCCACATATGATAATTCTCTTGATAGTGCTAAAACTTACATGAACTAGCCTATTATGCCACAAAGTAATAGGATTAGAATCAAGCACCTAAATAGAACTAGTAGCTACTTAATTGATATTGTCAATAGTACATAATTTGATCATCACATCACAAGAGTAACCCTTCCCACAAAGTTACCCGACTTAGATAAAATTAATTTCTCAGACTCAATCACAGTCTTGATACCATGTTTGCTTAGTAAATCACCATTAACCAAGTTCCTATTCATATCGGGAACATACAACATGTTGATTAGGGTGACTTTTCTACCAAAGGTGAAGACCACGTCAATGCTTCCATTTCCAAGCACCTTGGACCTTCCTTCATTGCCCGTTTGAATCTCTTGTTTATCTTTCACATCTTCAAAACTCTTTTAGAGAGATCTATCATAGGTAACATGGGTAGTGGCACAAGTATCATACCACCACCCTTGCACCTTCCTTGAAGAACATTGATTTCACTCCTAGTAGTAATGATCTCCTCCTCAATGGCATTAACCACAACCTCTTTTTGGTTCTTTCAGAATCTACAATCTATAATATACTGGTGAGATTTTTCATACATAAAACAAGAACCTTTCTTGCCCTTGGCTCTTTTTGGGGCCAAGAGAGTTATCGGAATTCCCAGAATTTCCAGAAATTTTTTATGGTTCCCTTGAGATGATTAGGCTTAAAAATCACAATATTAGCCTTGGAAGTCCCTTCAATGGACTCTACCATTTACTCTCTTGAACGTGATTCTTCTTCAATGCAAAGATTCTTTTGAATCTCTTCCCAGGAGTATTCTTCGCTCCTATGAAGAATCATTTTCCGGTAACCCTTCCAAGTTGGTGGTAACTTAGCAACAATAACACCAACTTAGAAGGCTTCTGGAAGTTCAATATGGACAAAACTTAGTTTATTGTCAATTATTTGTGACGCATTTATTTGTAGAAACAATGGTTTCTCATCGAAGAACTTGAAATCAAAATATTGGGCAATAAGAAATCTTTATACATTCTTCCTTAGCCTTATACTTACTCTCAAGTGTAGTCCATATCTCTTTGGCTGACTTTGTATTAGTGTAGAGATTATATAATCGATCAAAGAGTGCACTGAGAATTATGGTCTCTACATATGAGTTCATCCTCCTCTATTTTCTTCTTTACAACCACAACTTGAGGAGTGTCTTGTGGTGTCTTATATTTATTTTATTGTGAATGGACATATGTTAGTTAGTAGCTTAGTGGTAAAGATTTTACGTAAAACTTTGAGGTCATGGGTTCAAACTCAAGTCTTGACATAATATATTTAAGGGTCTTTGATGGGACCTTGGAATCTTGGTCTCTTAAGCTTGATTTTCCTAAACGTTATATTTTTTTAATTTCATTTTTCAGATATCTTCAAGAGGGGTTTAACATGGAGGTGCCTTTTAAAAGGTACCATTTAGGTAGTTTTGTAACATCTACTTGTGACGATTCTGAACAGTCACAATTCCAACATTTGTGACTGTTTAGACAGTCACAATTGCTTCTATATAAAGAAATTTCGTGGACATCATTAGGAAGAAAATTTTTATTTAGTCAAAGCAAAAATCTGAGACAAACATTTTTCTGGTTCGCTCAAGGGTGATAGTATTGTTGTGCTGCTTACTGCCTCTACAAGACCGTTGTATCCTAAAGACAGAGGTCCTAGACTGTGAGCACGATCTGCAGGGACGTTATTGTCTTAGCCCATTGCACTACCTCCAAGCCTCGATCTAAGTTTTCTGTGTAATCTTAATTTTTTGTAATCTGTACATTTTTGTGTAATACATTCCTATTATTAATAAAGTACGTCATTCATTTTGTTACAATATAAAATAGTAACGTTTTTCATTTCAGCCTTGTGAAACTGTTGTGATGGCAAGTCTAAGTAACGTTAGTACTGCCTCTGTTTCTGCTGTGAATCCTCGTCCTATAAGCCATCAAGCAAAACCAGAAAAGTTTGATGGCAATAACTTCAAAAGATGGCAACAGAAAATTCTTTTCTATCTTACAACGTTGAACCTTGTCACATTTCTTAACGAGGTGTCTCCTGTCTTAATGAAGGAGAGAAAGATAGAACTGTGATTGCGGCTGTTGATGCATGGAAACATGCATATTTTCTTTGCCAAAACTATATCCTCAACAAATTGGATAATTCCCTGATAATTTCTATAGTCTAATCAAGTGTGCGAATGAATTATAGGAATCCTTGGATAAGAAGTATAGGACAGAAGACGCTGGAACTAAAAAGCTCATTGTTACACGTCTTCTAGAATATAAGATGAAAGATTCTGTATCTTTGATAAGTCAACTTCAAGAGTTGCAAATCTTTATCCATGATGTTCATGCAGAAGGTATGACGATAAATGAATCATTCCAAATTGCTGCGATAATTGAAAAGCTTTCACGTTCTTGAAAAAAAATTCAAGAACTATCTTAAGCATAAAAGAAGAAAATGAAACTAGAGGACTTAGTTGTAAGGCTGAGGATTGAGGAGGATAACAGGATGAATGAGAAAGCCACTGACATGTCTTTTGATGCAAAGGTAAATGTCGTGGAGGAAAACATACCCAATCAAAAATATGTTACGAAGAACAAAGGAAAGAAACAATTTGCTCCAAAAAGAAAGATCTTCAAGAAGATTAAGAGAAAATATTACACCTGTGGGAAACCAAGACATAGAGCCGTGGAATGTTGCAAGGAAAAGTGATGGGAAGAAGCCTAATGCACGAGCAAATATGATGGAAATAGATGATAACTTTTCAGTAGTGGTTACTGAAGTGAATCTTATCAGTAAAACTTCATATTGGTAGATGGATAGTGGAGAAACCAAGCATATATGTGCTGTCCAGAATATGCTTACGGACTACAAGAAGGCTGACAATGGAGAGAAGCTGTTTATGGGCAACTCATCTAACTCTGTAATATATGGCAAGCGTAAAGTGCTGCTTAAGTTTACATCTGGAAAAGTTCTAACTTTAAATTATGTGATTCATGTTCCTGAGATTAGGATGAATTTAATTTCCGGTTCTTTGTTGATTAAGAAAATTTTTAAGATTATATTTGAGTCCGACAAATGTGTCATGACTAAAGGGGGTGTGTTTGTAGGAAAGAGATACCTAGTGGATGGTTTCTTTAAGATGAATGTTTCTGTTGACTTTATTATTAATAATCATGCTTATGTTGCTTATATGGTTGAGTTATTTAATGTTTGGCATGGTAGATTAGATCATGTGAATTATGGAGCTTTTAAAAGATTGGTAAAAATAGGATCATTGCCTAGCATTAGTTTTGATCATATGTGTAAGTGTGAAACATGTGTTGAGGCTAAGTTTTCTAGACCACCTTCTCATTATATTGATAACAGAAAATAGAACTTTTAGAATTGATTCATTTTGACATTTGTGACTTAAAAATGGTACAATCTAGAAGTGGTAAGAAATATTTTATAACATTCATTGATGATTGTACTAGATATTGTTATGTTTACTTACTTAGAAGTAAAGATGAAGTTTTAAGCACGTTTATGGTCTAAGAATGAAGTTGAGAATTAACTAGAAAATAAAATCAAAGTTTTGAGAAGTGATAGAGGTGGAGAGTATGAGTCTCAAAACTTAGTTGATTATTGTGCCTAACATGGTATTATCCACTAAGTAACAACACCTTACACTCCTCAGCAAAATGGAGTGACTGAGAGAAAGAATAGAACTTTAAAAGAGATTATGGTAGCCATGCTAATTAGCTCTGGAGTACCACAAAATTTATGGGGGGAAGCTTTACTTTCGGCAAACTATATTCTTAATAGAATACCCCATAAACGAACTAAAAAGACCACTTACGAGTTATCAAAAGGAGATTACCTTCATATAAATTCTTAAAAGTGTGAGGGTGTCTAGCAAATGTGGTTGTTCCAACTCCAAAAGAACAAGGTTAGGGCCAAAGACCATAGATTGCATCTTTATCGGTTATGCGCATAATAGCAATGCATTTCATATTCTTGTGCATAAATCTGATAACAATGAGGTGCATGCTAAGACTATCATTGAGTCACGTGATGCTGTATGTTTTGAGGAAACATTTCCATGTAACTCTTCTTTCAAGTTTAGTACGGTGACTGCACCTACTAGTGGGAAAGATGAGTCATTGAATGATAAGAGTGATAAAAAAGATGAGCCTAGACACAGTAAGAGAGCAAGAACTGAAAAATCTTTTGGTCTAAATTTTTTGACGTACTTGCTTGAGAATAAGCCTCAAACTTTTAAGGAGGCCATGTCTGCACCGGAGGCTTCCTTTTGGAAGGAAGTAGTCAATAGTGAAATTGAATCCATTATGATTAATCATACTTGAGAATTGGTAGATCGTCCACTAGGCAACAAACCGATAGGTTGCAAATGGATTTTCAAGAGTAAATTGAAAATGGATGGCTCCATAGATAAGTATAAGGCCACAATAGTAGCTAAATGTTACAAATAAAAAGAATGTCTAGATTGCTTTGAAACATATTCGTCAGTATCAAGAATAACTTCAATTCAAATTTTAATAGCGATTGTATCATTGCAGAAGCTAGAGATACATCAAATGGATGTAAAACAATAATATTGAATGGTGAATTAAAACAAGAAATTTATATGGAACTATTAGAAGGGTTTGTAGTGTCTGGATATGAAAAGAAAATGTGTAAACTTGTTAAGTCATTATATGGACTTAAACAAGCTTCCAAGTAGTGGCACGAGAAGTTTGATAATGTTATGATTTCCAATGGATTCAAAATCAATGAGTGTGATAAGTGATGTGTGTCTACGTGAAGAGTTTGGATGATGCATATGTTATAGTATATTTATATGTGGATGGCATGCTAATCCTGGGATCTAACTCTTCGATAATCAAGTCGACAAAGAAAATGTTGACAAAGATTTTTGATATGAAAGATTTGGGTATAACTGATGTTATACTTGGCATCAAGGTCTCGAGAACTCAAAACGAGCTCATATTATCACAATCTCATTACATAGAAAATATGTTAAAGAGATTTGGTCAATATGAACGTCAATTTGCTCTAACATCATATGATGCCAAATCTACGTTGAAGAAGAGTGTTGGAGAGAGTGTCTCGCACTTAGAATAGTCATGAATAATTGGTTGTTTCATGTATATAAACAATTGTACGAGACCAGACATTGCTTATTATATAAGTTGCTTAAGTCGGTATACATGTAACCCATGAATTGATCACTGGAATGCTTTTCTCAGAGTCTTGAGGTACACTTTAGACTAGGGGTTACATTATACCTTGTAGCCTGCTGTAATTAAAGGTTACAACGATACAAATTGGATATTAGATTCTGAAGAATCAAAGTCCACAAGTGGATATGTTTTTACACTTGGTGCAAGAGCAGTGTCTTGGAAATCCTATACATAAACTTGCATAGTTCGATCGACTATGGTGTCAAAGTTCATTGTTTTAGATAAAACAGAAGAAGAAGCTGAATGGATAAGAAATTTTCTAAAGGATATTCCTATATGGCTGAAACCAGTGACAACCATATTTATACACTGTGATTGCCAAACTGCAATAGCTAAGGCACACAACAAGGAATATAATGGTAAGTCACGTCATATACGTCGACGAAATAATATCGTTAAACATCTACTCTCTATAGGAGTTATTTCTGTTGACTGTGTGAGAACTAAAGAAATTTTGGCGGATCCGCTCACTAAAGGATTGTCTAGAGAGAAAGTAAAGAAAACGTCGAGGGGGATGGGGATAAGGCCTTTATCAACGAGTTAGCTCAATGGAAACCTAACCTAGCAATTGGAGATCCCATGGACGAGGTTCAATAGGAAAACTAGTTGTGATTATCTCTTACCCATTCCTAAGACGTAGTAGGTGCTGCTGGTAGAGAATAGAAAGGTTAAGCATAGCTTTTAATGACACTTATAGTTTGTAACGAGTAGGAGTATGACAAGATACTCTTGATAAGTGGTCACCTATGTGAGTCAAAAGTGAGGCCGCTTCTATGAGATTTAATAAGGCAAAATCTCTATAGCATTCATTAAATCAGGATTTGTTCATGGCCAAAAGGAACACAACTACTAGAACAGAATGTGTTAAGAAGTGAGCTGTGTAACTTCTATTGTTAAGGATTACAACAGTAGTTGATGAGTTCAAGACATCAAGTTCACTTATCAACCAAGTAATCTCAATAGTCTTTTACTAAGGATGGTTCAAAGCCAAAAGCTACCATCATGATGCAGTATCATTTCTGTTGTGCTTAGATGAATTGCTTTTTGGTTGTTCATTCATGTGGGGGAATGTTATATTTATTTTGTTATGAATGGACATATTTTGGTTAGTAGCTTAGTGGTAAATATTTTGTGTAAAACCTTGAGGTCATGGGTTCAAACTCAAGCCTTGACAAAATATATTTAAGGGTCTTTGATGGGGTCTTGGGGCTTTAGGTCTCTTGGGCTTGATTTTCCTAGACTGTTCTATTTTTTTAATTTCATTTTTCAGATATATTCAAGAGGTGTCTAACATGAAGGTGCCTTTCAAGAGGTACCATTTAGGCAGTTTTGCAAGTGCTACTTGTGACTCTTCTGAACAGTCACAATTCCAACATTTGTGACTGTTTAGACAGTCACAATTGCTTCTATATAAAGAAATTTCGTGGGCATCATTAGGAAGGAAATTTTCATTCAGTCAAAGCGGAAATCTAAGACATAAACATTTTTCTAGTTCGCTCAAAGGAGATAGTATTGTTGTGCCGCTTACTGCCTCCACAAGATCGTTGTATCTTGAAGACAGGCGTCCTAGACTGTGAGCACCATCTGCACGGACGTTACTGTTTTAGCTCATTGCACTACCTGCAAGCCTCGGTTTACGTTTTTTGTGTAATCTTAATTTTCTGTATTCTGTACATTTTTGTGTAATACATTCTTATTATTAATAAAGCACGTCATTCATTTTCTTACATGGTGTTGGTACAGGCAATGGTGTGCCGAATCAGGATCCAAAATGTAGTAAATCTTGAGAGCAGTCAAGAGGAACTTGATCTTGTATTGCCACCTTGTGAAATTAGAACCATCAAACTTGTCCAATCTTGCAAGGTCTTGGTTCATAATCTTGATGGCAGAAATAGTACATTCCCCCGCCATTTGAATGTTAGGAAATAATAGAATGGATAGAGAAAAATACTTGAAGAGGGCTTGAATAAGTCCTAGAAACTTTGTCTAAAGTATGAATTTCCTCCAACTCTTGTTACTTTAGGGATTGACAAAGGAGATAGACTTGGGATTAATCAAGCTCTATGAACTTTCTGCAAAAAGCAACAATTGAAGAAAGTTTGATGATACTAGTTTGGTATTTTTAGTTGCAACAGAGATAGATTGTGTTCTGTTTTTTCTTGTTCTTTTTTGGATATTTTTCTCTTTAAATATCAGTTGCCAACAGTTTGAAGCATCTTTTCATGAAGCACCTTTTCCAACATCGACGTCATATTTTGAATCCTAAAGGTCCAAAACATAATCTATGTCTAAATACTCATCTCAACATGATATTTAAACAAGATTAAACTCAAATTTAGCTACCAAGATTTACACACCACACGTGTGTAAAAAGTGTATATATATTTAATCAAACTATAACACAAGTAGTCCATCAAGTTCTCAATTACCATTAGGAGTATCTTCACTGACAGTAGTTTCAATATCACCATCATACCCTAATCATCATGTTTCTGATATTTCTCACGCATATGAAGAGTGTCAAGTGATGAATTCATTAAATTTGTTGTATGTCAACCCATTAACGTAAGTGTTTTAACAAAGACAAGCCAGCTTCATGTTAAGTATGAAAATTTAGTACGTAAGATAGGAAGTGACAGTTAATTATAATTCAACTAGAGTTTTTTCCTTCCTTAAGATTAGGAAGGTAATGTGCACCGAACATACAATTTCGTAGATATGAAAGTCATATATGCAACTATCTAGTGTCAACCGAAGTTTATATGACTTGTTTTTTTTACTCTTTTTGCCTCATATACATCTTGAACTTTATGAAAATAATGAATTTTAATTAAAACTAAGTTGGGACTTGTTATCTTTGTTATGGTCAAAAGCGATGGCTATGAATTTTGGAAAAAGAACCACAAAAATATAGACAACTTATTTTTTGAGCTGAAAATATAGACACTTTTAGATTGGGCACTGTGATCCTTGACCCACAATACTTACATTGTTTATTTACACAAATAAAAATAAATACTATCATCTTAATAATATTTTGGGAATTAAAATCAGAGGACAAGTGGGTATATTGCCAATCTGAAATCTCAAATTGACCAATTGAATTGGATAACGTTCTGGGGAACTTGGTCCCTACAACTTTTGTCAATTTGATCTTTTAAGTCATAGATCAATTAGTAACTAACTGTTTCCATTATTCACCCTTGTGATCTGTGATGCAAAATAACGTCAATTTCTCATTTGAAGTATAAGTATTCCAAGGTATTAATGTTGATGAATGATGTTAATTACTAATGGTTTGTAAGTTCGATGATCAAATTGCTAAAGCTAAAACTCAACATCAATTTGACGTCAAACACAATCTAAAATGTCCAAAATATATTTTAGCAACCCAAAATATTAAATTGGTCATTTGAAGAAAAAAATAAACTGATTTTCCAGAGAAAATCATTCGATTTACTAAAAGAAAAGTATAAATTTCAAAGTTTTTTTTGTAGATGTTTGGGGGAAAACAAATTAGAAAAAGATATATTTAATATTTTGTAGAGAAGGAAAAATACACGTTGGTGTTGGTTCAACCATTCCCGGTCACAAATCACAATACAATGATTCAAAATTTGCATTTTCACTGCATTTGTGAGCCCACAGGTAGTTGGCCATGCAAAATAAATATCATAATGACTTTCGAGTTTTAACTTCTGTGAATGAGTCTCACTCAATAAAACTCGATATCAAACATGACAACTTTATCATTATTGTCATATTTTAAAAGCGGAACTGATTATGGTACATGATAGCAAGAAAAGGTGAGAATCAGCTATTGTTCTGTATCAGAGTCATTCGCTTAAAAAATAGATGGTTTAGATCTAGATTGAGTAAAGGATAAAATTAAAAAATTTATTCTATACAATTAGTAGATTTGAGCTGTGCAGATCTGAACCAATGAACCACTGAAATATCACCTCCTGTAGAGATTTCTCAACAGAATATGATTTTTCGTTCCATGAATGTTTTCCTTAGAGAAGAATCTATGTATTCTCAATGATGATAAGATGTCAGAGAGAATATGAATAATAACTGTAATTTTTAAATCATGAACCATAACCTTTATATATAGGAATATTTTTCATTTTTAGGAATATTTTTCATATTTTTATTTTGGCCCATCATAAAATTAGAAATATAGAATTATTTTTCTACACATAATAAGTCTATACCATATAAATGCTTTGAGCCCCAATGACATTAAATCTTGGTAAGATCACTTCAAATGTAGTAAACTTTATGATAACTTTTATCACACATTTAATTACGTATGTTGACCCACATATTTAATTATTTTTCAACACGAGTGAGGCAAAAAACATCTTTCACTTTCATCCCTCTGGCTCTATGTCTTTCTCAGTCTTCCTGTATGGAACAGTTTCCGTATAACTCTCTCAAACATCAATTCTAAATTTTAAAATGAGCTATACAGAGGAATTAAATTCAATTGATGTACATTAAACACAAAGAAAGAAATAGAACAAATACTAAAATTCACTCTTCTGATGTCTCTTTCTCATTCTTTCCGTACGAAAGTGAAACATTTTAGTTATCACTCTCCCAAACATCCAAACCTAATTTTAACATGAATTACATGAAAGAATTAAATTCAATAAATATACATTAAACGTGAAAAGAAGTACAACATAAATGCCCAAAAATAAAAACAATATTGGCTCCTCCAAATAAGATAGCAAACTTCTCATGATCATATTTGAAGCAGCACGTCTTATTGGGTTAGCAAATCCCCCACAATGGATTTTAAACAATCATAACCTTAAAAAACTAGTATACACCAAAATAATCAGACCCAAAATTACATTTGAACTCAAGTGAGTACCCTTGAAAAGTTCAGAACAGATAAGGTGACACATATTTCTTTGATAACTAAAGCATTTTGAAGGTACTTATGTCTTCATTTTGAATCCAACCGAACTTTTCGAAAAAAGGGTTGGACAAACATTGAGGTGGATAGTCTTTAATGCAATCTTCCCACACATTTTCATTCCCTAAATCCCTCATCACCTCCCACAAGCAACTATTGCATTTAAATCCAGCACCAAAGCTTATCATGAACAACCTGTCACCCTTCTTTAGCCTCTTCTTTGCCTCCATGTATCCCATGACATACCATAGGCTACTCGCTGACGTGTTCCCGAATCGATGCAATGTCATTCGAGCTGGCTCGAGATCATACTCGGTTAGGTTAAGGCTCTTTCCTACAGCATCGATCACTGCCTTTCCTCCCGTGTGAAGGCAGAAATGTTCAACCCCTGTCCGAAAGTTCAAGATGGGTTTCGGTCCAGTTTTAGACGAGGATTTACTTAGTTTCCTCACTAGGGTTATTACCATGAACCTTAACAACTCCCTTATGGGTAAGATCTTGGGAGAAACGTCCCTTAGGTTATCGATGAACGCCCTTGTGGCCGCCTTCGGAAGCGCCTTGCTGAGGTGAAATCCAAGCTTCCCTTCATCATCTTCCTTCTGCAAGCAACAATTATACGACTCGTCTATCGCCCCGTGATGAGTTCTAACCAAATACTTCAATCTAAGCATGGATTTGTGTTTCAATTCCCTTTTGTTTGTCAAAAGCATCGAACACCCACCGGATCGGAACAAACAATTGGTGAGAATCATCGACCGATCGTTGCCCGTATACCAATTAGGGCTTAGAGACTCTGATGTCACGACAAGTGCATACATATTCTTGTATGTCTTGAAAATTTGCCTAACAATGTCAATTGAAATCAAGCTAGCACTACAACCCATTCCAGTTAGATTAAAAACCTTAACATCTTCTCTCATTTTGTAATGATTTATAATTCTAGCAGCCAAAGAAGGAACAGAAGATAGCATTGAGACATTAACAACAAGAACATCAATTTGTGAGGCTAAAATGCCCGACCTGTCCAATAACTTTTGTACACTATCTTCATAAAATTCCTCCATCTCCGAAATCCCATCCCTCAGCGTCGGGCATTGCTCACGGGCTGAGAACATGATCCTCGGCGCGTACGTTTGTTCGCCTATCCCTGAGCTCACGATGGCTTTGAGGAGGAACTTGTACTCATTGAGACCAAGGTTTTTTGTCCTCTTCATTAACTGTTCACAAAACTCCGTGTCTAGCATTCTGTCATCTGTTGGCTTGTAACATTGGTAGTCCAAAATATAGCATTCTTGGTCTCTTTTTGCATCAAAATGGGACCAAATCTTAAAAAGCAGGTAAATGAGTGGAAAAACATAGAAAGAAATGAGAAAATCCATTAGAGAGAGAAAGATAGAGAGAGAATGGGCTTTTCTTAAGCTTGGACGAATGCAATTGGATGGATTGGAGAAGGGTAATTTACAGTTCTTATAGAATATAAGAGAGTTGGACAAGACATGTGAATATAAGCAAAGACCAACTTACACTCCTCAACTTCCAACAAACTGATTTGTGTGGGACTAATGTACCAATCTTTAATGCCATTCAAATTCCGTGTCACAGCTCAGTCAGAATAGCCAGCTCAAAGCTGGTCTGAAAACTGCAAATTGAATTCACTCTGCACCAATTAAGATCTCTCCAATTGAATTCACTCCCCAATTGGCCAATTCGTCCAGTCAGTCTGGTTAGTTTTTTTAATATTTGATTAAATAATATTTTAATGGGTCAACACACTTTTCATCCATTATAGTTCACAGTTAGTGGCTTACCCAATATGGATATCGATATTTATGGGGGTGGATGAAGAAAAAGATTAAAAAAGAAAAAAGAAATGTATTATTATTTATTTGGAGAATGATTTTGAATAAGGTGGTATTGATTAAATGAACTGACAAAGCAGCTAGCAATGCTTCATTAGCTGCAGAAAGCAGTTGGGCAAATTGCAGTGTTTGGTATTTATGAGATAAACATGTTTAAGCCTAAAGTTAGCAGCATCAATCAGAAGAAGAAAATAATACATCTGCAATCCTAAAAAGGGAAGAAAGAAAATAAATTATGAAAAAAACACAAAAGATAATTTATTTATTTACTTAATCTCTTTTCTCACGCAGACGAGATATGAAGATTTAGAATCGTAGGATGATTCAAGCTTAGAATCACAAGAGTGCGTGTCTAACAATAATACTTTTTTATTTATCATTTTAGAAAATAAAAAGGTTTGTTAAGGACTTGACATTAATAATATTAAAATGGGAGGTATTTAGTTTTTAAATTCTCCTATCAATAATCTTTCTGCCTATAAATATATGGATCACCTCTGCACATGAGAGTGTATAACATGTTTTGTTAACAAAAGCAAAAAGAACGGGTTTTCAAATTCTAATAATTACTTGATAAATTAGATTGATGTGCTTGATTAAACCCTCATTTTAAAAATCATTTATTGCAAATACCGACCAAGTCCAAGAAAAACTTAAACTTGTGAACATGAATAGACTTGGTCATCGTATCAGTTGGATTCTCTGCTGAAAGAATTTTACTAATTATAAAGGCATCTTAAGATACAACCTCACGTATGAAGTGATATATAACATAAATGTGTCTGATCCTCTCATTATATATTTGATTTTTGGTCAAATGTATAGCACTTTGGCTAACATATTAGACAACAATAGCATCCTACTGAAGTCCCAAATCAGTAACAAAAACCCCTAAGCCAAATGGCTTCTTTCACTACTTCTGTTGTTGCCATATACTCTGCCTCTATAGTAAGCAGCGTGACTTTAGACTGCAGAATAGCCTTCCAACTAATGACATAACTAGAAAGTGTGAACAAAACACCTAAAGCATATTGTCTCTTATCAAGATCACCAGTATAGTAAAAATTGATAAAACCAACAACACTGCTACTAGTGTAGAACTCCTGCCATAAACTAAGCCGAAATGTGTAGTGCCTTTTAAATATCGAAAGAACCATTTCACAGCTTGTGAATGAACCGTGCTAGGATTTCTTATGAATCTATCGACGACACTAACAACATGTGAAATATCTGGACGAGTACAAACCATAACATGCATGATACTCCTAACTACATTAGCGTAAGGAACACGTTATTCAACTCATTTTCTTCCTTAATTTATGGTGATATATCTATTAAAAGCCTGAAACGTGCATCAAATGGAACATTCACAAATGTTGATGGCCAAAATTTGGCTAAGGTCTAATAAAGAGAAGTTGTGAAAATAAACTTAGGTAGAGGATAAGTGAATGAAATTTTAGTCGCATTCCGATTGATGACTATAATCAGTTCGATTCATGAACTTTGTAGAGGAAAATACAAGTTCCTGGTAATTCCCTTTTTGGCCTCCTCCTAGTTCTTTGCCTGCCCATTTTACTTGGTGCATTCATATATTAATCCATCCATATCAAAATAGTAGAATGTAAATAAAAAAAACTATTGTTCTGGCTTTTCCTGCATTTTTTTGGGCAACATGCTTTATATACAATTGATTTAGGCAGTTCTTTTAACTTATATTTCTTTAACTAAAGTATACTTTTGACTGTTGGAACGTTAATTAATCTGCATGATGGTGCCTTAATTATAAACCATATTTTTAGCTAATATTGGTGAGACTTTTTCTCCCAAAACAGGTGCTTGTGATGACACCAACTATTTTGCTCAATGGTTTGAGACAACTTTTTCCAACTAAGCATGATAAAGGTTTTGATAGTCGACGAATGCCATTATGCGAAGGGTCAACACCCGTATGCATGCATAATGAAGGTGACTCCTTCACTTAATAAGTGTTATTTTTATTGTCGAATAGATTTAATTGTTTCTTTAAGCCTCTCTACTTTACAGCCCTTATTTTTAACTGTTATATTCTTTTAATTCACTTCTTAAACTCTCTATTTTTCCTTCCGTGTGTCCTAAAGAATTAACAATTTATTTGCTTACCTTGTTGAAAAGGGATCTCCCCCCATCTCTTACTCTCTCTCCCTCCCTCGCTCTCCCCTCACTCTCCCTCTTCTCCCTTTCAATGAGTTTTTTCTTGATTGATTCTATTCCTATATTCGATGTTCAGTTTCTGACTGATTATATTCATGTCTATGATTTTCATTTCCTTGTAATGTGCTCTTGTTGTTGTTGGTTTGGCTTGCTATCATTTTACTGTTGTATATGCTTTTACTTATTATCTAGAGAACTAATTTTATATGATGTATGCTGAACTAAGTTTGAGATAGATGTGCTGTAAGCTGATAACTAAGGTTTGTTACAAAGATTTATTGCTTCTTTGTGATTGAACGTGCATCATGTGTCTGATTTGTCAAGAGGGAAACCCTTCTTCCCGTCACTTGTAAGATTCCTCTTGTTTTACAATTAGAATTCATTTTTTGATTTTCTTCTGTCACTTTCTTGTGTCATTCTCATAATTAAAAATCTTTAATTTTTTTAATTAAAAATCTTTAATTATTTTTTTTTTATTTTTTTTCTTTTCTTGAACTTTAGATGACGGGGATTCCCCATCATCTATATATTTTTCACGGTGACTAAGATGACGGGGATTCTCCATCATCTATCTACTTTTCGTGGTACCTACGATGATGAAGATTCTCCATCATTGTGCCCTCTTATAATGATGATTTTTTTAAACGACTAAATATGACAACCCGATAGATGACAGTTAGTCAGCCGTCAATATAGGGTTATAATGACGGGTTTTACCCGTCATCTAATCCAATTTTGTAGTAGTGAGTATTAAATTTGAAGAAGAACATGGTAACAATTTAATATATTACGAATTTGATGAGGTAAAAATAAACAATTTAGTATTGTCATAAATTTGAAGGGGCAATTACTAGATAATTTTATGCAATTTACATAAATTAGTATAGATAATATAATGCACTTATGAAATCAAACTATGATGAGTTTGTGAGGTGTTTTGCCAGAAAACACTTTCATACATTGAAAAATAGTATTTTAGATCAAGTTTATTTATCAATTATTTTTACTTGATATATATATTTTGATATTCACAAGCACTTCTAACAAGAAACACTAATCCAAGAGTTTCCTAAAATGCTTCCGATTCAAAAAATAATATGCTATACAACACATTCAAAGGCTTAATATAAAAATGGATATGAAGCAATATTAACTAACATGTTATCATTTTCAACATATACAAGTGTTTATGAGGCATGCACAAACACTCTCAAAGACGCTATTATTCTCATCCCTAGCTAGTACGAGCTAGAGTAATGGTGTGAATGAAACTGTGTCTTGTAGAGGAAAAAACTCAGAGGATGAAACTAAAAGTTGGAGAAGGAAAACAAGTATGCTTGTCTCACATTCTAGCTTAGGCGAAAATTTGAAGTAGAGTTTGTATTCCTAAACTTTTTAGCCTTTGTGTAAGCCTTAGGACACTCCACTTTTGTAGTGGGGAGATGACTTATATGTCCAAATAAACACATATATATCATATGTGTGTCATTGTCCATCTGACATGTTTTCGTCAAGAATAATTCTAGAATGATCAAGTAGCAGATTAAATTTTAAGTGATTAAATAATGTGACAGTCATTTATAAATTATTGTTTGATGATTTCTTAAAATGATTTAACAAAATAATTTATAAATGATTGACACGTTATTTGATCGCGTAAAAATTGATAAATTACTTAGTTGACGTAGAGTTACTATTTGTCAAATAATTCAACTTAATCTCATCCTTTTTGCTACAGTTTTTTTAAAAGTATTAAAGTATATTTTAATATTAAATAATTAATATTATCATCACCGATGAACCAATAGTTAGACTCTTCTAATAATTGTGAAAAAAAGCTTAATCTTCAATGGTGGTACCCGTCATAATCTAATTATTTTGATATGACGTTTAATTTTTAATAATTAAACATTATGTTTAATTTGTAATGATAAAAAAGTTATAGACAATAATTATCACGTCCTATCATAATTGAGGACGAAAACCTAAACAAAACACCAATTTGTCTGCCAAAACACTCCAAAACTAAATTAGCATTAAATTCCTATCTATCTCCTTGGCTTTGAAAGGACGGGGTCATTGACATTAAATGAGACTAGCATTATATACAAGTTTGGTATGGAAATTAATGAAGAAGGTTTGAAATCTATAAATAATTGGGTCAACTTATTTACATTTTATCTACTACTATCGGCCACTCGCTACTTATATGTCTGTCTATATTTCTTTATCCGTATAGAAGTGTAACGTGTGACAGCAGTGCAGAGAATATGTACATGTCACATGAGATTACATATTTATATAAACATATAAAATTTTGAATAATATTAAGTTTTTAGTAAGATGTATATCTATATTTTCTCTAAATTTGGCCCGGTGATCAATTTAATCCACATTGTTTAATTTTATCAATTTTGTCATTGCATTTTAAACTCTCCCATCATCTTCATTTAGCCTTTACATACGTCTCTTGCACGTGAAGAACATCAGTTATGTAAAAGATGTGCGACATGTTGGCTGTAGATTACCTATTATTAGTGTATACAAATCATCTATTAATTAGTGCCAGAATAGAATAGAGATTATCATAAGGATTTGAATTACAGTCAATTTTTAGGAAAAATTTACAATGCCCAGTTTTTCCAGCATTGATGTTGAGAAATTTTTTATTTTTTTTCTCTAAATATGTATTAGGGTTTATTAAATATGTATTAAGAGTTCATTAAATATGTACTGTGATTTATTAAATATGTACAAGCTAATAAATTTTGAAGGGGTTCACCAAATATGTACTGGTGTTCATCAAATACGTAATGAGGTTCATCAAATATGTATAAATTAATAAATTTTGGAGGATTCACCAAATACATAGTGAGATTCACCAAATACGTACTCCGGTTCACCAAATACGTATAAATTAAAAAGATTTGGAGGAGTTCACCAAATATATACTGGAGTTCACCAAATACGTAGTAAAATTCACCAAATATGTAATGGAGTTCACCAAATATGTATAAATTAATAATTCTTTGAGTAGTTCACCAAATATGTACTGGAGTTCACCAATTCTGTATTGAGGTTCACAAATTACGTATTAGGGTTCACCAAATATGTACAAAGTCATTGTGGTGAATCCCTCAAAGAATTATTAATTTTGTACGTATTTGATCAACCCAATTGCGTATTTGGTGAACCCTAGTACATATTTGATGAACATCAATACATATTGGTGAACTCATGTACATATTTGATGAACCCTTAATGTATTGAGATTCACCAAATATGTACTGAGATTCACCAATTGCGTATTGGATTCACCAAATACGTACAAAGGCATTTTTGGTGAACTCTTCCAAGGATTAATTAATTATGTACGTATTTGTGAACCTCAGTATATATTTGGTGAACCCCAGTACATATTTGGTGAACCTCACTAATAATTATTAATTTGTACGTATTTGGTGAACATTAATACATATTTAGTGAATCCCACTACATATTTTATGAATCTCAGTATGTATTTGGTGAACTCCTCCAAGATCTATTAATTTATGCGTATTTGGTGAACCCCAATACATTAGGGATTCACCAAACATGTACAATGATTCAACAAATACGTATTGGGGTTCACCAAATATGTACAAATTAAAAATTCTTGTAGGGGTTCACCAAGTATGTACTGGGGTTCACCAAATACATAGTGAGATTCACCAAATGCATACAAAATTAATAATTCTTGAAGAGATTCACCAAAAATGACTTTGTACGTATTTGATGAACCACAGTACATATTTGGTGAATCTTAAAACATATTTGGTGAACCCCTCAAGATTCATTTTGTATCCCACTATGAATTTTGTGAACACCAAAAAACCCAATCGCCACTCTTCAGCCTCCAAATGTCATTCTTCAACCTCTAAACGCTACCTTGAAGGTGCAAATCACCATTTCTTTATTGGTAAACGCCAAGATTCCCGGTTCATGTATAGAATCAAAATCAATAAGTGTGTCGCACAATTATATATGAGTCTAAATTTTAGATTTGTTTCTCTCTTCCATACAATTGTCTTAAATTTATCATTTTACACACCATTATGTCTTACATTTATCGATTCATACGTCACACATTAATATGTAGGTCACACGATCATATATGGATTATTCAAAATTATGAATATGTTGTTGTACTTTTGTGAAAGTATTAAAAGAGACGGATTTTTACCATGCATAATTATAGGTCCTGATGTGATCGATAAATCTTATTTATCGGTTTGACGAACACGTATCGCCCTCAAGTTAAGTTTAACCTTTTATTTTATAATTATTATCCCATAAGAACGTATCATTGATTATGTTGTCATAACTTTATGATAAATATCTGGTAAAATAAATTTTCACTAGTTAACAAACATGTATAACCATTAAAAATTGAGGTGAACACCTTTAGAAAACTCGTTCTCTAAATACAAACATTCACCAAATTAAAGAAAAATACATATTCCCCTTATTTGTATATTACATCTAGGCCAAACGCCATCATCACATGGTGAAACGTCATCACCACATGATGAAACGTCAACACTACATGATGAAACGTCGTGTGTTGATGGCCTTTAGAGCATGTTGATGGTGTTTGGGCTCCCAAATGCCATCTTCTCAATGGCGTTTGGGCTCCCAAGCGCCATCTTCTCAGTGGTGTTTTGTTACCAAATGGCACATTCTCAGTGGCTAATCACCATTTTTTTGTGATATTCTATGCCGACGGTTTCTCTAACATATATCGGCGGTTTGTGCTATCTATACCAGAGGTTTTTACCTTATACTGGTTGTTTCAATTTTAGGCGGGTTTGCCCCTATACTGCATTACAACAAATATGGGTTTTAGCCACGAAAATTTTAGCCACCAAATAAATTCGTCGCTAAAACATGTCTTTAGCGATCAAATATTTTATTAGTCGCTAAAGATTGCCTATTGCAGTGATTATTTGGCTCTTCGCAATAAGCTTTACCCTAGGAAAAAAGATTGGCTTGGCACGTGAATTGTTTGAGGCTTTTACCAATGAAAAATTAAATTTGCCACAAGAAGAGTCACTCTTACCGATGAATTCTCGTCTTGATTGCAAAAACCTTTGACTTTAGTGAAGAATATATAATTTGGTCGCACTTGCCTTAGCTTTAAAGACAAAGATAAGGTTGGTCACTAAAGCCTATCACGACGAATTTACAAAATCATCCTTGAAAGCAGCTCCATAAATCTCTAAAAGAAAAAAACCCTCAGTCCGCTTTAACCCCCTGCGATGCGAGAGCTTTCCCTCTCACCCCAGCGACAGATCGAGCTCCTCAATTCCTTGTCGTTCACCGTTGAATAATCGAGCTCCTCCATTGATAGATCGATCTCCTTCGTTGTCTCTATAAGTGTAGGTAGGAAACCTCCTCTCTAGACCATTCTCGCTTAGTGTTTCTTCATTTTTCCTCTCTTCTCTTCTCTATATATTTCTTTACTATGTATGCTCACTAGATTCAATATATATTATATAGAGTAAGCTTATGTTTTCCATGTTTTCTGATTACTCGAAGATTGATTCCATAGAAGATTTCCTACCATTTTACCTTGTTTGCCGTTTGGTTTGAAATTTCTTTAGTTTTTCAATTTGGTTAGTTTGATTTCAGTTTGTACTTTGGTTTGAAATTTCTTTGGGGCTTGACTTCCCTATTGATATGGGTTTATTAGGAGCCAACATTTCAAACAGGTCATCGACACTGCTTATAAGGCCAGTTTAAGTCAAGTCGATTCTCAGACCAAGGTAAATTGTTTTTTCTTTCTACAACTGACTCTGCTCATTGATCTAGATTACATATACTATTATGCTAGTTTTATATTTATTTCATACTCATTCTACAGATGGAACATAGTGAGACTAAGGTTTTCTATTGAGTTGACTTAATTATTTAGTTTGTCCTTGAATGTTGGATGATCCTTACTTCCAGTATCAACTAAGCTGTTCAATCTGTTGTCTGCACATATTTTTTTTATTGTAGCATGATATAGGGATACGTTCTTTTAGTGGGGCAATCTACATTCTGCGCATATTTATTTTTAGATATCTATTCGTCGTGCCATTTGCCGTTGATGGATTAAAAAATGTAAATGGCCAAAACTTACATTTCTTTGATATAAAAATATGCTTCGACCGATTCAAAACAATCCTGGGTTTAGCCAAGGCTATAAATTGCTTTGAAGAATTGCTATATTTGTTATTGATTTGCTCATTTGCAAACGCCTTACTCTTTGTGTTGGAGGTTATGCCGTCAAAGCATGTGTATTGACATTTTAATATGAAATTTAACGGGATTACATTCTTCCTATAATTGTTCTTTTAAATTGTTGTTGAATAATTTATATAAATATCTAAAAATTCCATATTCATTACTGAGACTATGATCTTGTATTAATACAAGAGGATTAAGATAATAGATAATGAATAAAAATGTCAGCAACATATTAAAGTATGGAATCTTTAATGAAAAGTTGCTAGTACGGTTCACTGATCATTATGAATGCAAGTGATCTAGATCCGGATAATTGATGTGGATAGACATCTTGGTGAATGTGCTTTATATAATAAGATTATATATGAGAGAACCGATGTGAATAATATTTTTATTTACATACCATTTATCATAAAAAAATTAATACACATCAATCTGATGATCATATGTAGATCAATATGAATCTTGAGTAGTCACGAGCTGCTATACATGTCTACTGAATCTTTTGATTCACTCGTTAATGTTTGTTTGTAAAACAGGCTAGTGACTTTTGTTTCAGAGATTCAGTGTTATGAATGACTGTGAACATGATCTTACAAGATTTGAATTCCGAGCTTTCCTAACGGATCATATATAGTTCTCTTAAGCGTTAATTCTAAAACTGAATGATTATTGAGCTCAAATTTATAATACTGAGAGATTGTTGAGAGTTATGCCCTCAAAACATGTGTATTGTCATTTTAATATGAAATTTAATAAAATTATATTTTTATTATAATTGTTCTTTTCAATTATTGTTGAATAATTTATATAAATATCCAAAAATTTTATATTCATTAATGAGATTATGATATTATATTAGTACGAGAAAATTAAGATAATAAATAATGAATAAAAATGTCAGCAACATACTAAAGTGTGGAATCTTTGTTGAATGGTTGCTGGTGCGATTCACTAAACATTATGAATGCATATGATCTAGATCCAAATCATTGATGTAGATAGATTTCTTAGTGAATGTACTTTATATAATAATATTATATATGACATAATCGATGTGAATTAATATCTTCAATAATGTACAGTTTATCATAAAGATTTAATACACATCTATCTAATTATCATATGTAGATCAGTCTGAATCTTGAGTAGTCATGAACTCTTATACATGCCAACTTTTTTTTATTATATTAATTATTGTTATAATTGAATGGATTAATTTAAATTTACTTTTATATAGCATGAATTAGATAATTTATTTTATAGTTAAAAATATAAAATAACATGTTAATGACTTTCAATTAGGTTTTTGCGAATCAAATCATAAATAAAAAGTTTTACAATCTAGTACTGTGATGTGCCAAACATTATATAAGTGTTACAATTTTTTAACTAATACAACACCAAACACTGGATAATATTATTTAATCAAATACAATACATTCCAATAGATTTAATACAGTACTATCTTGACTGTCAAACGAGTTCTAAAGAGATGGAAACCTCTTGCCACCTATTCTTTAAATGTTTATTTGCTGCAAAATTCTGGTTCACAGATCCTTTATTTTCCCGTTCGAAACAGGTGGATGGAAACTCTTTTTCTAATTACTGGAACCTAATTACTGAATTAATTCATATTAACTCGGTGAATTCTGATCATTACCTCTACTTGGTTAATTGGGTTGTTTTCAGTCTTTCGAGATTATGGAAAAGTCAGAATCTGAACTGTTTCAAAGGGGTGGAGGCTAATCTGTTAGAGGCTATTTCTCAAGTGGAAAGACATGGTTTCCTATGCCCATTTGGCCTCCATGGCTAATTCTTTGAAGAGGAATCTTCCCTCTCCCCTTTGAGGTTTGGTTGATAATAATGATGGTACATGGACTCTTTGTACTGATGGGGCGTGGAAGGATAGCGTTAGGCTGGCTGGGTTGGGATGAATTCTTTGGGACCCTGAAGGACAGCTTCAGGGAGTTACAGATCGTGGGAGTTTCTTTCTGACCCACTAATGGCTGAAGCGCTGGCTATCCGTTGGGCTTTGGAGGAAACTCAACGCTTTACGACTGGTTCAATCCATATTTTTTCAGATTCAACTCTTCTTGTGGGTACTCTGAATAATTATTCTGTCAAGGGAGGTCAGCTTGATGTTATCGCTTCAGACATTTCACAACTTGCTCACTTGAAGAACACGTCGTTTGCATATTGTCCCCGAACAAATAACTCGCTGGCGGATTATTGGGTGAAGGAGAAATATGATTATTTTCCCCCCTTTCCTGGGCTTATTTCTTCTGTTCTCTCTAAATTCGATATTGAATTTGTACGGAACGATTTGGTTTAATGGATTGGGTTGGTTTACAAACAAAAACATCTACATATTTCGGATCCCTTAATTTATGGGATTTATGATCAACTGTATTTTAAGGTTAATTTTTACTTAATATTACTAGATACATATCAAGTACTTTTCACGTAATTGATGTCACTTACAATACACATTGTTTATAATTACTCAATTTAAATAATTAATGTTTATTTTTATGGTTTAATTATTTATTTAATATAAAAAAGAATAATAGAATTGATAAACCCTAGATTATAATTTAAATAATCCTACTGATTAATCAATATTAGTAAGATATCATACACACGTACATATATATATATTGGTCAGCTTAAATTAGAGGTTATTTTATAGATTCACGCCGTTCAATGAACTTTTATCTAGTGTTCATTAGATTAGTAACACATAAAAATGATAATATAAAAACAAAGAAAATGGTTCAATAACAAGAAAAAACACAAAATATAACTTGAGCTGAGTGGATTTATTACTAACTAGTCGAAAGGCACGTGATTCGCACTTATTGATGAATTTTAAAATTATATAATAAAGTTTAAAATTAAATTAACGTTGAAATAAATACTTTAGTTTTCAAAATATTGTAAATCTAAAGCAAAAGAAAATAATAATGATAATTTTTCTCATATTTATAATTAAACTATTACAAATAAAAAAAATTTAAATAGGTCGTGCATCACTAATAAATGATATATTTATAATAAAACTATTGCAAATAGAAGAAAACTTGAATAAACTATGCATCTTCTCGAGATAATAAATTATCTACAAGAATTTTTGAATGAAAGAACGCACTATCCTAACAAATTTATATCGTAAGATAAGATTAAACTAAAAAAATAATTTGATAAGAGAAAATAAAATATGACAAACTATTTACTACGGATAATGGACATTGAAAATTATTACATTTATTATAAAACTAAAAATACTAAACAACAAAAAAATCTAACATATAGACAATATAACTCATTATATTGATTGAAGTACTATTTATGATATAAGGATCTTTAAAATCATATATATGATCATTCACATCCCTAATGACATAATAATATAAAATACTATTTTTTTAAAGGATTAGTAAAATAATAATTAGTGAATATAATCATAAATGAATTATATAGAAAAGAAAAATCTTAATCATATACTATATTTAATGAGCCTTAAAGGGTAAAATGAGAAATTAAAAGTTTATCTCCCTTAAACTCATTTTAATACAGTAGATATTAGCATTATTTGCATAGCAAAATACTAATACAAGTAATTTAGATGAAAAATAATCTTTTAGAGCATTGTCATTTATTAATTAAATTTATTCATGCAGTGACCTTTCAATTTCTAATTAACTTTAGACTCATAGAAATAGCGAGATTGACATATTCTAGATTTAATTAGAAAAGAAAAACATTTTAAGTGTTAAAATTAAGAAATAAGTATTTACATGATTATTGCAAGATAATCCAAATAAAAAAAATTATAGATTACACTATTTTTAATTTTAGATATTGTTGATCCTAATCAACCGTGTTATTTTGAAAAGGTTTCTATAACAAAATCTAATAGTACAAGCTATTATTGTCTTGTTAAATTTCATATGTTTAGTCTAATATTAATAAACAATGGTGCCTAATAATATTAATTATTGATACATAAATAATAGTCAAAATAATTATTTAAGAAATCTTATCATCACTGCTACAATTTTAATTTTAGTTGACAGTCACATTTTTTATACAATAACAACTCTCTAAATTCTATAAAAAAAATAGTATAGGATGAGGTAATTTAGGTAAGATGATAACTCAAAAATTAATTATCATCAATATATTCTCTACATAACAACTAATTTTTTGACTGTCAATATAATTTTTTATTATTATGATATTGAAAAAAAAATTTACATTGTTTTATAGCGTAAAAAAACTAGAATATTTATGAAAATACCATGCTATATAAGCAATCTAAACCAAATTTTATTTTTCCTTTGTCATTTTTTCTTCTCGTTTTACAGAGCGGCGACTGGCGATTTGGAGATCCCTCTTACCGACCGCACGCAAGCGACTTCACGGCGGCTTCCAGGCGAACTTCGATGGTGAACTTCCACGGCGAGCTTCCACCGCGGCTCCAGCAAAGTTTCATCCTGAAGTCGTGGGACGAAAATGAGGAAAATGATGTCGAAGCCGAAGGAGGAAAATGATTGAGGGAGAAGTTCTGAAAATCCGTAATTTATTCTCACTGTACAAGTTCCCTTCCACATCTCATCTCTCTATAAATATAGTGCAACTTTTAGGATTCTCTAGTGACAGTTCGGAGCAAACTTGATGGCTTCGCTTCCCCACCCAGCGAGTAGATTTTCAGATTTGCCAGTTCACGATCCTGAGGATTATGAGTCGATAACGGAGTATTCTTCCAATGATGAAGATTATGAGTTGGTAACGGACTATTCTTCTGAAGATGTGGATGTATTGGATCCTCTTGCAGATCACTCTGACAGCGTTAAACAACAGGTTGTGTATGATGACTGATGATGAACGGATCGAATACCTTCGTCAAGTTAGGGAGAGCGAGGTTTGTTTTAATACTCCTCCTGGTGGTGAAGTTTTTTAATTTTTTTTTCTTATTTACCTTCTGTCTTCGATCTGATCTAACAGTGAATATATTCTACATCTGTTTTTTAAGTTCTATATGCAATCAGGGCTTTGAGATTGGGGAGTTTCCTAGGACGATGACTGATTGGAGAATTTTTCTGAGTCCCGGCTACATAGTGAGAAATGGACGCGCTCTGATTTTGATGAAGTCTGCGGTGATGGACATCCAAGATTTCAACCAGAAAAAAATGTAAAAAAAATTTATCTGTACTCAAATTACATGACATGTGTAATTTTTTTTCATATCTTTCTTATGCAATTTTTTTTCTTTTAAAGGGCACACATTGTGAGGTTGTGGGGATCAAAAAGGCAAATGCTCAGAATTCTTATGGTACTCTTTATTACATTACTTGCAAGGTTAAGCCGGCTTCCACACCTGCTCACTATCCAACCACATCATTTCAAGTGCTATCCTTAAATTCCCCAAAGGGTACTTTTATCAAATTATGCAGGCCAAAACCTGAAATTGAGGAATGGTATTTCCCACAGATTTATTAATTCTAAAATAGATTATGATTTCAGTTCTGGCATATCATTGTACGTACATTGAGGTTGTGTTGATTAAGAGCTTAATCTCTCTTAAGCATGGTAGTAGCAGATCTATTCATAGATGTTAGCAATTTTAAAGATCAAGTCACTTTCTTAAGCAGTTAAGCTTTTTCGCACACCAGCTTGATTTATTTAGCTATCTCACATATTTATTCTTGTTTTGGTTATTTATGTTAAAAAAGTTCTCAACCCATAAATCAAAATATATTTCCACATGTCTTGGGCAGTAATTTCCACTATTCAACCTTCTAACAGTTACAGTGAGAGTATCTGGTTGTTTGCTTTTTCTGATTATAAATAACAAGATTGTAATTTTTCTTCTTCTATGAATTGCAGGATAGAATAGGGAGGTAGTTGAGAAATGCAGGGCTGGCATAACAAATAGTATTTTCTTAGTTATTTTTATCTTGGATGAGTGATGGTTTTGGAAATTTAGAACTTAAGTAGAATCTAGCTTAATTTAAATGTTTTCTGAGTTATGTTATTAAAACCTATGCTTATGTAGCATGATGAAAATATTTATCCATTGTTTAATTATGATCCAGTTAGTTGAATTACTGTCGACAAGCATTGACTTTAGTTTTTGTTATTAGCATAGACTCTTATTGAGTATGAGCCTCTTGCTATTGCTAAGTACACCTAAATGTAGTGTTTGTGTGTTTTTGCTGACTGCACTGAAGATATAGATTGTACTAATGGTTGCTTTTGGTTGGAATTAGAACTACCAATTTTGTGTTTTAAATCACGAATGGCATTGTGTTTTAAACTCATCTTTGCTGATGTGAATTTGAGATATGTTTTCTTCATGCATCAATTTCTAGAATTGATTGAAATCGTTATCACTTACTGTTGATTGTATTTTTGATGGATTGGATTTTGATGCATGGAGTATTTAGCTATTCTACTCCTTGGGTAGTTCACATATCCCTCTAGATATTTATTATCCCAATTTCTTACTCAATTATATTAGTTTAAGAAGGAGTCATATTCTCGATAAGGTTTCTTAATTAGGTGCCTCCACATTTAACCATTTCGACTTCATGAAAGCTAGTCAATTAGAGAATATATCATATGTTATGTTGTGAGTTCTCTGATTCAGTTAGTTTAAATTTTGAAATTTTAATTGAACTTATGTGTTCTTGATCTTATAGTATTGCAGCGGGTGGAAAGAAATAATTGATGATTGGTATAATGCAACAACTGCTATAAAGTATAAGACACGATATATTTATGTTTAAAACTAGGGTGTAATTGGTTTGTAGTCGAGATTTAGTTTTGATAACTGATATTACATTCAACTGTAAGTTCTGTAGGTTCGGAAGGCCACGGTTGATACGTAGCTGACCATGGTTCATCCTTTTGGATCGTCCTTTTGTTTAGTGAGTTTGTTTGAATTTCTTTACAGTCTTGACTAGTTGGATATCTTTACTATTGTTATGTAGATTTTCTGCTATCATGTTGTACTAAATCATTTTATTAACTTGTTACAGGAGTGGGAGATCATTACCTATTTGAGAATTGACATGGTCAGGCTACAGCAGAGGATGAGTAGCTTGTAAAGAATGCTGGAGGCCTGCATGGATATGCAACTAGAGTTGCAGCGCTCAATAAGGCAGGAAGTTCCTACTGCATTGAATCGGCCAGCTGGTTCTGAAGGTTTGCTTTCTCTTTTAGAGTCGCTTCTCTAGTATGCATGCCGCTCTTAAAGTTAAATTATACTTCCAATCCGCTACCGTACATATTTCAAGGTGGTGATGCTGTTGAAATACCAAGAGAGATTATATTTCAAGGTAGAGATGTTGTTGATATACCAAGAGAGATTAACTTCTTTCATTTTATTTCAGTATAATAAGCAACGAGTGTCATATTGAAGAATTCATTAAAGAATCCTTACAGAAAAGCCTTGGGCGATTACTAAAAAGATCATAAACTTGTTCCAAACCAAACGATGATGTCTATAAGGCCTATAAACAAGTATGAAAAGAGAGTTAGACTCCCACTTTGAGATTGGTTCTTCAAATTAGGATCAAATCCCATCGAATGCGATCCTCTATTAATTTTGTTTTTCCTATAAGCGTAATTAGTACTCAGTAAGGGAAAACTTTTATTTGGTAATACTATGCGACTGAAGATCCAAGATGCTGGTTTGTCATAGGGCTGGTTAAGAATTACTTTGTTATAGGCTTATATCTGCTTGTTGAATTGCACTTTTCATACATGTTTGAGTTGATTGCTTAAGGTGCCAATTATTGTTACAGCGGAGAGTGAGGATAGATTGCCATATGATGTAACTAAATGGGATCATTTAAGGAAAGGAATTTGCTGTGTTTGTTGTAAAAACAATATTGATTCTTTATTGTACAGGTAATCAGAACAAACTTTTTAGTATTGTTATTATACTTTTTATCCTAAGTTGAATCTTTGGCTAATTGACAGGTAATTGGGCATCCCATTATTAATGACTCAAGCAGTGAATATACACACATACGCACACACACACTCTTCTAGTATATAATTCGCATGTCATTTCATACTCTATTTTCTAAGTATTTGTTTTATCGGTTATATTTTCTGACTATTTTTTCTAGTTTATCTATAGTATTTTATAGGTCTGAGTATAAAAATAGTGAGAAATTGATGTTGTTAGTGCAGTTAAATGGTATTCAAGTTCTTAATCTTTGTATCTCTGTAGTGCGAGAAGAGAATTTCGTGAACTTCATTTTATTTTGAAATGCAGGGCAAGTAGGCTTGCTAGAGAACATGATGATTTAGCCCTATTTATGCTAGGAATGGGTTATGCAACTGAAGCTCTTCATCTACCTGGAATCTCAAAGAGGTAAAAAATATTTGAACTTTTATCACCTTTCTTAAGACCATTTTTTTTTATCGAAGTCGATGATATCCTGAAGTGGTAATTTTATTTAACATCTCTTATTGGTTTCTATATTTTTGTTTTCACAAGTTGGAACCGTCGTGGAGTACTGTTCATACGGAGTATCGTTGACGTTGGAATCATTGTTCACTCTGGAGTCACTGCTCACTTCAGAGTTATTGTTCCGACAGCCGTCGATACTGTTCCAGCGCCGTCACCACTGATGTCTGCTGTCGTGCCGTCCATGCCGACTAGAGTTTGTGAAACCCTAGGCGATAACAACTAGAGTTTAGGAAACTCTGATGTTTTGCGATAACCTTTATCCTATTTTTTTATTTTTTGAAATTTTGAATTTTAAATTTTAAACGAATAAAAGATAATTATCTATTTTATCTTTATATCTTTTAAATTTTGAATTCAAAATAATTTTTTATTTTTTTATCTTTTAAATTTTGAATTCAAAAGATAATTATCAATGTTATCTCTTTTATTTTATTAAAAAATGGGATAATTAATGAGATTATTTAACTAGAAAAAAATTTTTCATTAATTAAAGGGTTTTAACCAAATTTTGAATTTTTGAAATTTAAAATTTGAATTTAAATTTGAAATTTTGAAATTTGAAATTTGAAATTTTAATTTTAAAATGAGTATAGATTTTTGTAAAGAGTTACAAAGTGGTGGGAGAACATGAAGAAGAAAGAGGAAATTACAGATGCTATGAAAATTAGTTTATAAATGAATTGTAATTTATTTATTATTTGTTTGGTTATAAATAGAAATGAGCCAATATGGAGGTTAATTTTAAATGTTTGGTTTAATTTTAATTGCATATCATCATATAGTATGTCATATAAAGCAAGTGATATGCCAATATCTAATTAACATGTAGCATGTACTTGTATCATTGTAGATTAATTTATAATGATTATAATATAATATAATGTGAAATTTATAATGGTTATGTTTTCAAATTGAGATTTAAAATTAAATAAATGATTTATAAATTTCATCACGTTTTTTAATTAATAAAAGTTATATTTTGAAAAATAATAAAAAATTTATTTTTTTTTCAAAAATTAAGTGGGATGGTCGTTTACATTGAAAGGTTCTCAAAGTCTCCAATGCGAACTTGATCTTGCCACGATGAATGGTTTAGAACCGCTCATAGTGGTCCTCTCTTCAATAAGAGAAACTTTGAAGTCGTGTCACTTTGAGTCATCTAGTTGCTTGAGAAGCTAAGACTTTTAAACGAAGTGGTGGGTTAGGGCCGTCTTATAGACATACTGTTAGTCCATATTAACTTTTCAGATTTCATGCGCCGGTTAAACACTTATACTGAAACACATTGGAATTCTCACTTACGGGCTAGTCAATCGAGTTAAGGTGACCAAAACTATTGGTGATTGGTTAATCTAGATGTGGAGACATTTGAGCATGATAGGAGATAGTTTGGACTTCATATTTGGATGAGACAAATTATCATTTTTTATCGTAACATCATAGATAAAATATTTTTAATAGAATTTTAAGTATTTAAGTAGTTACATCATGCATCATATTTTCCTAAACGATTGAGCATTTACTTACACCGCTTTATTTATTCTTTTCGATAATCATGTCAATATTTTCATTCTCAACTATCTTAAACGTGAACAATATTAACTGGTGATAATTGTAGTGATTGGAAACACAATCTTGATATTGTATTGACTATTGAAAAGCATAAGTTCATGCTCGCCACCTCTTGTTCCTTTGAGCCTTTTAGTGAATCTAATTAAGAGGAAAATGATGCTTATGTTTCTTTGTTACGTTCTGATGAGATAGCCAGATATTACATCTTGGCTTCTGTTAGCAATGTGTTGTAACAACAATATCAGAATTTGGAAATCACCGCTGATATGATGTTGAACATCAGTAAAATGTTCGGAGATCATGGTCGTTAAGCCAAATAGGCAGTTGTGCGAAACCTTATGAGCTGCAGGATAAAACCTCGAACTTTTGTCAGAGAACATATGATGCTGATTATTAGTTATCTGAATGAGATGGAGATAATGGTTGCTAACGTTGATGGCGAGACTCTGGTGGATATGATCCTAGAGACTCTTCCCGATACATTCGAGAATTTCAAACTTAATTATTGGATGAATAAGTTGAGGTACTCGCTTCCTAAGATTATGAAGGAGTTGCAAGCCACTGAGACATTGTTTCTAAAGGGCAAGAGGAATACTGGAGAGGTAAACATTATTGAAAGTAAGTTTTCCACCTTTCGCACCAAAAGGAAACACGAGAGGATGTCTGAATAAGGCTAAGAAGCAAACTCAAAAGTTACAAATGGTAAGGGCATTGCAAGGAGGACATGTTGTGAGACAAGTGTCATCACTGTGGAGTCGATAAACATTGTATATGCAACTGCCTGGATGATCTCTAGTAGATATATTGGTCGAGTTCATCGTCCGTATGGGGAATAGTGCACTAGTATTGATTGGAACTTGATAACGGCTGCTTTTACATGATATTTATTATACCTCAATTTTTTTGGGAAAAGCCTTATTCCAGTAGCTAATTTAATTGAGTAAGGATTCAATTTGAATTTCATTGATAAATATATTGGTATATTTAAAAATGACTGCGTAATTAGTACTGCACATTTGTTTAATAGATTATTTCACGTAAAGTCAATAGTTCCAATGATATGTGACACTAAAGTGAATAATGATTTACTAAGGGATAGTAAAAGGTTGAAGTATGACTCAACCGATCTAACATATTTGTGAAACTTACGCCTTGAGCATATTAGCCTGAACAAGATTAAAAAACTTGTGAATGATGATCCTTTGTAAATTTTAGTGTGGGATGACTACCCACATGCGAATCTTCTATTGAAGGTAAAATGACCAAGAGAACTTTTTCAGCAAAAGGTGAAAGAGCCACACAATGCCTTGAACTCATACATAATGATGTATGTGGTCCATTGAATATCCAAGCTAGAGGAGATTATGAATATTTCGTAACCTTCACTGATGACTACTCAAAATTCTGAAACCTTTGAAAAGTTTAAAGAGTATAAGGTATTGGTTGAAAAGTAACTATAAAAAAAAATCAAAGCACTATGATCCGATCGTGGTGGAGAGTACTTTCTAAGAGAATTTGAAGACTTTCTTGAGGAATAATGTATTATTTCTCAGTTTACAGCACCCAATACGCCACAACAGAATGGTCTGTCAGAGAGAAGGAATCGAATTTTGATGGATATGGCTAGATCCATGATGAGTTACTCATCCCTCCCAGATGACATCTGGGGATGTTCCTGGGAAACAAGGACATCTATTCTGAATCAAGTTTCGTAGAAGACGGTGCCTAGTACACCATATGAAAGATGGTATAGACAAAAGTCGTCAATTAACCATTTTAAAATATGGGGGTGCCCGACACATGTTCTAAAATCGAAGACGTGCAAGTTGGACAACCGTTCAGAATTATGCATGATCGTAGGATATTCTAAAAGAATGAAAGGGTACATATTATATAGTACGACTGACCAGAAAATATTCGTTAGCACGCGTACTTGTCTTCTTGAAGAAAATTACATTAAAAGTGTACATTCGAGAAGCATAGTTGTGTTACAAGAATTATTGAGTGAGAGGACATCGATTCCCAAATTAGAAATTATTTTTTATTCAATAATAGAAGAACCATGACAGGAGCTAGATCCTATGGAGCCTCGACATAGTGGGAGGATTGTGAGACAACCTCAAAAGTATATGTCCTATGGAGAAGCTTTGGCAGCTGTCTCAGATAAGGACCTTGATGAACCTGTCTCCTACTCAGAAGTCATGGCTAGTCCTGAAGACAAATTATGGCAAGAAGCCATAAACGTTGAGATACATTCGATGTACTCGAATGGAGTCTGGAAACTTGTAGATCCTCCTGAAGGGGTAAAACTCGTAGGATGTAAAGGATCTATAAGAAGAAAAAAGGTTCAGATGTGAATGTAGAGACATTCAAAGCTAGGCTAGTAGTTAAAGGTTATACCCAAAAAGAAGGAATAGACTATGAAGATACCTTCTCGCTCATGGCCATACTTAAATCCATTCGGATTCTTTTGTCCATTGATGTTGCCCTTGATTATGAAATCTGATAAATGGACGTCAAGACTGCTTTTCTAAATAACAATCTTGATGAGCACATTTATATAGCTCAACCAGACGGGTTCATAGAGAAAGACCAAGAGGGCAAAGTTTACGAACTGCAGAAGTTTATTTATGGACTTAAGCAAGCGTCAAGGTCATGGAATATTAGATTTGACTAAACTGTTAAGAACTATGATTTTGAACAGTTAGTGGACGAGCCTTGTGTGTATAAGCTTATACACGAAGGGAATGTGGTTTTTTTAGTCTTGTACGAAGATGACATTTTATTCATTGGGAATGATGTAGGAAAATTCTCTGATGTCAAGATTTGTCTTGCAAAACAATTTGATATGAAAGATCTTGGAGAAGCTGCATTTGTGTTAGGTATTCAGATCTTTCTGGATAGGAAGTACAAACAATTGGTATTGTCTCAAACATCTTATATTGATAAGGTGTTGGATTGCTCTAGTATGCAAAACTCCAAGAAAGGATTTCTCCCTTTTAGACATGGAGTCAGCCTCTCGAAAGAGCAGTCTCCCAAGATTCCTTAAGAAGAAAAAAACATGAGAAAGATTCATTATGCTTCAGCCGTAGGAAGTCTCATGTATGTGATGATTTGCACTAGGCCAGACATTTGCTATGTCATATGTGTAATGAGTAGTTTCCAATCTAATCCTGGAGTTGAACATTGGAATGCTGTCAAACATATCCTTAAGTATCTTACAAGAACAAGAAATTATATACTTGTGTATTCAGGTAGTGACTTGAATCTGACAGGGTATACTAATTCTGATTTTCAAGCTGATAAGGATTCCAGGAGGTAAACTTTAGGATCAGAGTTTATCCTGAACAGTGAAGCAGTTGTATGGAGAATTATCAAGCAATCTTGCATTGATGATTCTACCATGGAAGCTGAATATGTGGCAGCTTGTGAAGCTGCAAAGGAGGCTGAATGACTTAGGAAGTTCTTGAAGAATCTAGAAGTTGTTTCAGACGCTAACAAGCTCATGCCACTTTATTGTGATAATAGTGGGGCTGTGGCGAATTCTAAGGAACCTAGAAGCCATAAGAGATCCAAACACATAGAACGTAAATATCACCTGATTAGAGAAATTGTTCAGCGTGAAGACGTTGTGGTTACACATATTTCGACGGTCAACAACCTGGCAGATCCATTCATGAAGACTTTAAGCAATATAGTTTTTTATAGTCATCTGGAAGGCTTGGGAATAAAAGATTATGCATGCCTACTTTAGTCCAAGTGGGAGATTGTTGGAATATATCCATAAAGTAGCGTGTCATAACTATTTATTTGTCTTTACTTATTTCTCAGACATTAGTATTATTGAATTTATATGAATAAATTGAAAGTTTTATTTTAAATTAGAGTGTGTTTATAAATTACTCAAGTCCTGAAACTTTCATCAACAAACGAAGAGTGAAGACAGAGGCGTCTTCAGACGAACTCTTTTGAGAAAGTTCAGAACTATATTCGTAGTTTTATGGATTGATTGAACAATCAAATTTGATAACGACTATTAAGTTGAAACAATGGATGCCAACCTTGGGGCATGAGAGTGGAGACTCAAACGGTCATCCTAGACATGTTATGAACATGTTGAATAGACCGGTAACAAATTAGTTTATAGCCCAAAACCGTTTACCTAGCTCTAAATCTAATTATTACACCTTAAATATATTTTCATAATTACCTTAATTTTAAGGTCAATACATAGCTTGACTTAGTTAGTTACAATCTTTGGTATGTCAAATGAGTGAGTTCGAATTGGCAGGCAATACCTCGACTGTTGAAATTGTAATTCAATTAAGTTGGAGTTAACGTGATTCATAGATATGAAAATTCGTGGTTGAATTGCGGAAGTAACAATATCACATTATGCTTTATTAATGAGTGTGTGAATAAATTAACCTGGTAAGGTATTCAATAAATCGAGTCATTGATTAAGACTTGTGAATTATATGAGACAATTCACTATCATGTCTTTCTTATTCACATTCAATAAAAGAGTTAAGTAAATAATAACAAGATGGATAAAACGGTAATTTCATATTCTCTCTTGTTACTGATATTCACGATGAGTATTATGTTAAAATATTTTATGGACCGTGAAAATAAAGTGGGTTTATTTACACCAACAGAAAAGTAGCGTGCGTGAATCGAGAGTTGATTCGGCATCGAAAATATAGTGGAGTCATATGATGTCATGATTAAATATGTCAGAAATTTATGGAGATAAATTCATCGGGTTATTTGAATCCTTAACTTTGTTCATATGGGTCTGCCCGGTCTCAGAAATAGCTCATGAGAACAAGAATAGAGAAACGATGTAAATTTGATCAAAATGTATTTTGGTGTCAATGAATATTTTCTACACTTATATATGATGTGTGATGTCACTTAATTGGTTAAGTATGATTAATTGTATTGAAATTAATTAATTTACCGTTTTCTAATTATTGGATAAGTAGTAAATAAATAAATAAATTAATTGATTGATAATGATCAATTAAATCTATCAATTGGATTGTTAAATTTTGATATAATTCTAACACTGTGGAGATATACTGATTTTCGGCAGTTTGAATATATGGAGGTGAATTTTCAAAAATTTAAATTAGATGGGTATATTTGTAAATATTGAAAATTAGATGTTTTAAATATCTAGTAGCAATTTGATTGTAGAGAGAGATAGAGATATAAATCTCATATCAGATACAAAGAAAAATAGTTTTTCTCTCCTCCCTAGTGTTTGCCGCCGAAATAGAGCATTGAAGGAAAAATACTCGATTTTTTCCTTCAATCGTTTTGAAAGGCCACACTTAAATTTCTACACAAAATTTTCGTGAGTTATATTTCTAAAATTAACGAGTGGTTGTTGGTCAACGAAATTCGCAAATCGTTCTTAGAGTTCAAGTGCGTGATTCGGATCCCGAAACTTGAAGAACACGAAGAACACTTGAAGGGATTTCGTCAGTTCAGAAATTATTCGATACAAAGTATAGGTGAAAAATTGTTTCTAACTTTATCTTCTCGTTTAATATCGTATATGCATAATCACACGTTGTTTGGCTTTAAAATATTTAATTCGATTAAATAAATTAATTGAAAAAAAAATTGATATACTACCCACGAACCACTCGTGCTTCAAACTTTTTTTTTAGTTAATTTTAAAATCAACCGATCTCAGCAGTTGCAAGTGTTGGTAAATAGGATCCCTTCTCTTTGTTCACTGATCCATGGCACCATAAAGATATTATATTTAACTTGGGAGGGAAAAGGGTCACAAGCTCAGGTTTGAGGATGTCAAGTCCTTTTTCTATTCTGGTTAGAGGAAGGAACTGGTGTTGGTCTAACACTGCCCTTCAGGCTAGTCTTGATCAATGAGGTATTACCCTGGACTTGCAAGCTCCCCACCCTTATAGGTCTGATACTTGGCTTTGGAACTTGGACAACAAGGGTATTTTCTCAATTAGATAGACTTATGCAGCTCTTAGACATCCAATGGAGAGGATTGCACGGACTGTTCTCACCTAATTTTCAGGGCATATCCCAAAGTGTTCCTTCATCACTTGGCTTGCCTTTCATGATAAGCTGTCAACTAAAGACCATGTAAGTAGGTGGTCACCCTCTGCTGGTAATGCTTGTGTTTTCTGTGTAGATGGCTCTGAAACAATTGAGCATCTCCTATTTTTCTGTTCTTTTCTAGAAATATGTTTTTCTCTTTCTTGGCCTTATGTGATGCGCACTGTACTGCTTTAAATTTCCAGCAATTTCTGGATTGGATGATTCACATTACTACTGCTAAATCTCCTCTCTCCTAATGTATTAGACTTATTTTCTCCATATTTGTTTATTGCATTTGGTTAGAGATGAATATGTTTATTGATTTGGTTAGAGATGAATATGTTTATTGCATTTGGTTAGAGATGAATATGGGAGCTTTCCTTGGGAATTTTTTTTATCTTTCCCTTACCTCCAACAAAATAAAAAAGATGGTTTGGGAAAGAATGTTCTTTGTGGCAAATTATAAGAACCTTAATGTTGACTTAACCTTCTAGTGTGTATATTTGTGTTATTTGGTTGAATAAATTTATCTTTTAACCAAAAAAATTTATCGCGTTTAATATAGAACTCTTCATCTTGGCTCGTTCTAAGTACCATCTTGGCTCGTTCTAAGTACCTCCACCACCCAAAAAGTCTTGTCAGATTGAAATTAGTTGAAATACGTTCTCTCAAATAATCCAATGAAGAATCTGGCACAATCGACCACCAAAACTTGTAGATCTAGGCTAGATCTATCGAAGACAGTCATAAAATAAATCATATCGAAGTAAAACACCACAGATCTAGATCTATGAAGGAAAACCACCATAGATCTACTTAAGAGTGTTCAAAAACCGTCCAGACCGTATAATCTGATTCGACCCAGACCAAAGTTGATCGATCTGGACGATTTTTTTTTTTCATATTTGGTCGGTTCGGTCCTCCTTTTAGAGAGGACCGAACTTTCGGTTCGGTCTAGAATTTCAACTAATTCTGGACCGGACCGACCAGACCGACCATATAATATATATAAAATATGTTTTCAAGTAAAAAGTGACTTTTCCCCATTCCCACATCGTAAAGGAAATAGAAAGTTAAGGTGATAATGAGTAATAAAAGTACTACATGTAGCTCCTCATGGTGAAGTAAGCGCCCACATGTGTGTGCTATTAAAGTATGCTTTGAAATAAACCGTATATATCACGTGTATAATACGTTCAATGTATTAAATTTTTAATTTGAAAATTACGTGTATTTATCATGCGTATAAAATGCTTACTTAGACCGTAAAATCCGTCTGAACCGATCGTTGAAGTTCGGTTTGGTCGGTTCAGATTTTTTATAGTATTTTGGTCGGTTCGGTCGTCCATATAGGAGGACCGTAATCTTTGGTCTTGTCTCAATTTCCTCTAAAAATCTGACCAGAACGACCGTTGAACATCTCTAGATCTACTAAGTAGAGGTAAAATTATCATAGATCTAGATTTAGGCGGAGGAAAAACTACTATAGATCTAGAACTAGGTGGGGCGACAAACCACTATAAATCTAGATTTAGGTAGATGAAAAATATTTATTATGAAAATAGAAGAAAGTAAAATTAGAATGACAGAAAAAAGAACTTCATCGGAAAAGGAGATTTGAGATCTCATTCTCCGGTGAGGAACAAAAGTGAGGAAGAAATAAATCATAAAATTTTTTTAGAGCGTAATGGATTTTTTTGGAAAGAGATAATGGATTTTTTTAATTTAGCGAATTAAATGAGAATCCATTTTTGGGTTCACTTGTTTTTCAATTTAATAGTTAAAAACGTCTTTTGTTGATATTAAAAAAGTTTGAAGTGTATTTAATGTAGGCTATAAATTTACAGAATTTTGAATATTTTGAAAATTTGACAAAAAACTAATCCTTTAAACTCCTTGCCATAAATTTAGTTATGTCACATAATATTGTTAGGTAGCTTATCTCTAGCAAAATTCATACGATAGACATATTGTTCGAGAGCGAAACTATCTTGCATTTAATGATTTTTTGGACAAAGAATTGATACATTTTTTTTATAAACAAGCCATAGAGGAAGATTACAAGCAAGTAAAAAGCCCAAAACAACCAAAACCTATCTCAAGGAGGGTTTTCAAGAAGATGGGAGGGAGAGGTTTCCATTGACAAGAAGCCATATGTTGACATGGAAATCAGGGATTGTAGATTGATGCCAAATATTGTCCCTCACAGAGTTAATAATAGCTCTAAGAATAGTAACCCTCTCTGTAACTTTGCCCTCAAAGATCCTAACATTTTTCTCTAACCATATGTTGTAAACAAAAGAGGGCAATTTTCAAAATAAGATTACTAAAGTCATTTTTCCTAGTAATCTTAGCTAATCACCCAGTGTTTTGATCCCAACTTGTGCAAAGACAGTTGAAATCCCAAGATTGAGTGATAGAAAGCCAAAAATTATAAGCAAAAGAACAATCATACAGTAAAAGATTCATACTTTATCCATGTGCAGAACAAAACAGGCAGTTCGGGTTGAGTTAGATGCCCTAATTCACCATTTTATCTGTGGTGGTGAGCCTGTCCTTATTGACAAGCCAACTAATGAAGCTATAATTGGGAATGTTGGAGGAAAATCACACAGCCTCGCACCAAGGCACTTTATGATACACTTAGTCATAGAAGCAGATTGAAGTAGCATTGTTTAATGACTAAACTCATGGCATGAGCAGTTAAGCTACAAGAAAACTTCATGGTTGACTTCATGTATAATTATAAGAACTCTTGAAACATGAAAGTGAAAAGAACTGGGCGAATGTTTTTATTGTTTGTTTTCAACTTTTGATATATAGAGAAAGTATCAACTTAGTCATGTATATTTACACTCAATTCCCTTTGTCAGTGGCAGATCCATAATTTTACTACTTTAGGGGCATTGTTAGACATAAGAATGTAAGCGTCAGTATGATTGCTTTTTTTATATTTGAAAAGTTTTTTAATTAGTAATATTTGATGTTCATCCTTAGAATTAGTAATTTTTTTAATGAATGGAATAAGGAAATGAGACATTTACTTAATTCTTGTGGAAAGACATTCCACAATTTTGACCAAGTTTTATTTCATTGATTACTTGGTTTGAGATTCTAGCAAATAGCTGGCAATGAGATCTCACATTTCTGATTCTTTTGGAATAGACTACAAAAAGTTTAATACGCCCTCAAAAGTCTTATTATAGAGATTAATAATGCTCATTTTCTTTAAAAGGGTATTTTAGTAATGTCATTAGTTTGATCCAAATTCTTTGATTAGTAAACACGGATAATTATTCTTATTCTAAATAATTTGATTCCTTATTTTAATTCTTGAAAGTTAATAAACATATTAATCTGATTCTAGATTCATTTTCCTGACAATTTCATTCTTCATCCCATGTTTTTTAAACATGATTAAGGCAGGCACATAATATATTTCACATATTTTTATAAAGAATAAATAGAATATATAAAATAAACACTAATGAGATCAACATGTGTAATGCCTGTCAAAATTGAAAAGTAAATAAAAAACAACAAGAAGTAGGGGGCTAGGCCATTCTCCATAGTAGGAACATTATAACTAAAATTAAATATGATACAAAAAATTGTAATAAAAATTAAAAAAACAAAACGAGACATTGGGAGGCACATGCCCCCTAGGCCTATAGTAGATCTACCCTGCCCTTGGTTTCTAATTTTCTTATTTTTGGCCTCTTGATCTAATTAATATATATTAGACTAGGATAATTAATTTAAGAAAAATTACAGCTTTGAGCCTTAAACTTTAGAGCCCGTTCAAACTTTCAAAAGTTTCAAATTAAACATCTGTTTTACATAAACGTCTTGGCGTGCGTGTGTGTGCGCGCACACGCGTATGTGCATGCGTGTGTGAATTTATGTGTGTGTAATGTGTGTGTTTTGAAATTGCTTCATGCATGGGGTCATATATTGCTATAAACAAAACCATCTTGTCTAAAAAATCTCACTGCAAATGATCTTATTTTTATAATCAAAATCAAAAGTAAACAAATAGTAAAAAAAGATGAAATTTTCTCTTATAGACTATTACTAAAACTAATGATTTTGATGATTAAGTAAGTGTGATAAAACAAATAAAAAAGAAATCAATAACTTTTATTAAAATATTCGAAAAGTAAAATGACAAGATTAGAGATCAAATATAAATTTACAAGATAATAAACGAAAAACAAAAAGGCTTGAAGCTAAAAATAAACTAAGGAAGATAATGAAATTTGAGTGTGAAAAAAACTAGAAAGTAAAACTAAAGCTGCATGTTGAAAGATTGATTGATTAAAGTCCATTTCTTCTAGTCCACTTGATCTCCTTTTATAGGCGTTGAATCTTCACCTAAATAGACTCTTCTTATTTTGATGATAGGATCTAGTAGAATTATCTGTACTTTGATTTGAAATTTGAAGTTCATTATTTGAAATGAGATCTTATCCTTCAAGATTCTTAGGTAAGTTCAAATTTTCAATAGTTGGAGAAGCTTCAAATGTTAAATTGTGGCTCAAACATTACCCTCTATATTATGCTAAGATCGGTTTCGTAGTCGATATTGATAGAATATATTATAACGTGAAAAAAAAACTATTTGAAGAATTAGGGATTGACAGAGATAACTCTATCTCTTTTGTTATTTCAATCTTATATCAACCGAAATTTTAAATTTTGAAGTTGATGGTTCTTATTCACCAATGGTTTTATCCTTCCACCATATGCTCATCTTTCACATCATTGATGGATTCTACCAACGGTTGCTCTTTAGAAGTTGATGTGATATGTTGTTGGTCACTTGATCGATCAAGTCCTTCAACCCCCCGGGCAGACCATTCAACCTTAGGAGTTGAAATGGTTGAAACTGAAATTTCTTATTTTAGGTGAAGTTGGTAGCCTGTTTTTTCACCTTGTTCCTTAGGCAACAAATCCTTATGGTATTGGATATTTTGGCTATACCTCCCAGCCTGATATTTCAATGTAGTTGGTTGTTGACTTACATACTTAAAACTTTCATGGTCCTTAAATTGACCATTATTTTCTTGACTTGCTTTTAGAAATATTAAAACAATGGTCTAAAAACTATCATGGGTAACTCACCAGCCATTGTGTTTGAAATTTTACGGAGGCTGATAGTTCCACTTTATTGACGGAGATTGTTAGAGATTCAGCTACTCAATAATTTCTTGTTGTATTGGCTGAAGTTGTCGTTGTTGAATCACTTTGGATAGCTCTTGACTACTTTGTTGAAGGCTTTGTTGCATGGCTTGCATACTTCTATTAAAAGTTTTGGAAGCCCTTTTGTACGCTTTCATGCATCTTGCAAATACTATCATCAACCGCCTAAAATTGTTCATTCACGCTTGTATGCCTTGCAATCCCTTCGACTTTGGTTGTCTTCCCTTAATCATATTTTGATCTAGCACTTATCATTGAAATTTATCATTCCAAACTCTTAACCTTAGATCATGCTTTGAACATACAAATCCTACAATTCTCCCACTGGGCGTGCCCAAAAAATGTGTTTGAGTTGGAAATCTTGACCAATATGTTGGGCCAAAAATCACACGGACTGTGAATGACTGTCTGAACCAAAACTTGTGTCTCTATTGAATTAATGTATGAGCGTGCCAAAATTCGGCCAATGAAGCGAATTTAAAAAAAGTATGAATTACAAAGATCTGACTTTTAATTGAGAAAATAATGTTGAGGAGTAGGGAATGAAGGTCCTCTAGGGTCTCTGACTACACAAAAACTAAGAATTTAGATAAGTGCAATGACCTCTTTTTATAGGCGTAGAGTTTTAATTCAAGTAGACTCTTCTTGGCTTGAGGATGAGATCAGATAATATCATCCCTACCTTGATTTGAAATTTAAAATTTGAAGTTCTCTCTATCAAATGAGATCTTATCCTTTAAAATCTTTACACAAGTTCAAATCTTTAAGTAATTGAAAATGTTTCGAGTGTCAAATTGTGGTTCAAATAAGATGTATGTATTAAAATCGTTGCATACTATTATATTTTTAATGTAAAAAGATTTGTGTAATTATGTATTAGATGAGTGTTATTCACTATTTCTCCTAAACGGGTCCACTCTTTTAAGGGATCTAACATGCGAGGGATTTTGTTTCCTTGATTTGAGTTGTTGATAGGGGTGTGCAAAAATTAACAGAATTGAACCAAATCTAATCAATTCGGTAGGTACTTTTATTTTTTCGGTTCAACTAACTTAATGATATATATATATATATATTATACTTTCTAATTGAGTCGCTAGCTTGGAATGCTTGCTTTATGAATTTGAGACCTTTTTTGTATTCTTTATTATTGGTCCTTACAATTATGCAATATTAGTTTTATTAGGGACGCAACTTAGCTCAACTGGGGAAGCTCTTAATGGAAAGAGTTCTCTCTTTAAAGTAGGGTGACATATTACTAACCTCAAACTTACACCGTATTTATTCTCTCGATCCCCTGAAAAAAGGCGGATGCTCCGATAAGTAGGAGTTACTTCACTTTCAATGTTTGGTGCTCCAATTGATATCCAAAAATCCCCTACAACATGATGGTTTGAAATGATGGTTTCATAAAGTTACTGGTGACATGAATAGATGAGCATATGAGTGAGCTGAAAAATGGATAACATAGTGGTTTATATATATATAAACTGAACCGATTACAACCATCTCAACTGAACTAACTACAAAAATAATCTACTAACAGACCGCAATGAATCATACACACCATTAACCCTTAAACTTAGATGTCAATGATCCAAATTAGTTCGATTCAAATTTAAAAAAAAGTGTAACGCCTTTATTTATACTTTTTTTGTCTTGTAGAAAGATCCGATCTAGACCGTCCATTTTGAAGATCGGTTCAAATAGGAAATAACCTTATCCCTCACTCTCATCAAGACTTCCATTTGTCAAGTAGATAGTATGCCGAAAGTCCAGAAACCACTTATTGATCACAATCAAAATCACATTGATTTTTTTACGGATATGTTGGGCCGAAAATCACATGGACTGTGAATGACTGTCTGAACCAAAACTTGTGTCTTTATTAAATTAATGTACGAGCGTGCCAAAATTCGGCCAATGAAGCGAATTTAAAAAAAGTATGAATTACAAAAATATGACTTTTAATTGAGAAAAAGATGTTGAGGAGTAGGGAATGAAGGTCCTCTAGGGTCTCAGACTGCCATTAAAACTAAGAATTTAGATAAGTAAGTGCAATGACCTCCTTTTATAGGCGTAGAGTTTTAATTCAAGTAGACTCTTCTTGGTTTGATGATGAGATCAAATAGCATTATCTCTACCTTGATTTGAAGTTTAAAAATTGAAGTTCTCTCTTTCAAATGAGATCTTATCCTTTAAAATCTTTACACAGGTTCAAATCCTTAAGTAATTGAAAATGTTTCAAGTGTCAAATTGTGGCTCAAATGAGATGTATGCATTAAAATCGTTGCATACTATTATATTTTTAATGTATAAAGATTTGTGTAATTATGTATTAGATGAGTGTTATTCACTATTTCTCATAAACGGATCCACTCTTTTAGGGGATCTAACATGTGAGGAATTTTGTTTCCTTGATTTGAGTTGTTGATAGGGGTGTGCAAAAATTAACAAAATTGACCAAATTGAATTGAACCAAATCTAATCAATTCGGTAGGTACTTTTATTCTGTCGATTCAACTAATTTAATGATATATATATATATTAGAATCGCTAGCTTCGAATGCTTGCTATATGAATTTAAGACCTTTTTTGTATTCTTTATTATTGGTCCTTACAATTATGCTATATTAGTTTTATTAGGGAAGCAACTTAGCTCAACTGGGGAAACTCTTAATGGAAAGAGTTCTATCTTTAAAGCAGGGTGACATATTACTAACCTCAAACTTACACCGTATTTATTCTCTCGATCCCCTGAAAAAAGGCGGATGTTCCGATAGATAGGAGCTACTTCACTTTTGATGTTCTGTGCTCATTTCCAATTGATATCCAAAAATCCCCTCTAACATGATGGTTTGAAATGATGATTTCATGAAGTTATCGGTGACATGAATAGGATGAGCATATGAGTGAGCTAAAAAATGGATAACATAGTGGTTTATATATATATATATATATATAAACTGAACTAATTACAACCATCTCAACTGAACTGACTACAAAAATAATCTACTAATGGACCGTATTGAATCATACACACCTTTAACTGTTAAACTTAGATGTCAATTGTCTAAATTAGTTCGATTCAAATTTAAAAAAAAATGTAGCGCATTTATTTATATTTTTTTGTCATGTAGCAAGATCCGATCTAGACCATCCATTTTGAAGGTCGGCTCAAATACAAAATAACCTTATCCCTCACTCTCATCAAGACTTCCATTTGTCAAGCAGATAATAAGTCAAAAGTCTAGAAACCAATTATTGGTCACAATCAAAATCACATTGATTTTTTTTTTTTACAAATGAAAGAATGAACATTTATAATATGGCGCAATCAGTTAAATAATGATAATTTAGATACACGTGAAAAGTTAAATTTAAATCATAAATTGCATGATCTTTTGTCAAACTTCTAATAATAAATACCACGTGCCAAAAACTTCCATTGGCGGGCCAATTAAACTTCTCAACGACCTCTTAGACTCCATGCGAGTGAGACATCGTCTAAGACGACGAAACGGACACGCTCCCCATTCCGCCGGCCCCATAGAACAAATCCGACAAGTAGTTTCCTATATCATCAGGATGGAACCTAACCGCAGTATCTGACCCGGCCCGGTATTTTTCATAGAATTCACCGTACAAAGGTCCGATTTTTTTCGCCAATGAGATTTTTATTCCGTCGCGAAGTTTCGCGTCGGATACTATCCACGAGGCCTGTTTTCTGTACGCTTCTTCAAAAGCTGTGTTGAACTTTCTGAAACAGTCACTGACTACCTCCGGCGAAAGCTCCGCCGTTGGATCTTCCGGCAGTGATGAAAACACTTTGCTCCATCCCATGCGCTCGTAGTTGGAGGCATACTGTTTGACCTTGGACTCATGATTTGCAATCCAATCGTCGCCGATGAGAAGCTTCAGATTGGAGGTACGGACCTTGACGACGACATATTGGAGGTTGTTGGCCAAGAAAATGTAAGAGAGAGCCACGTCTTTGTAGAGCTCCGCCTTACCGTCGAGCTTGCAGAGGAGGACGAGCAATAGCCAAGCGAACCGTACAGTGATGGGGCTGTCGTTGGGCTCGGGGCTTCCGAAATAAGATTCCGGTAAGGGAGAGTGTGCAGTTAACGGCCAGTCAGCGAGTATGTCGGCGAGATTGCCGCTGTAATCAGTAAGGAAAATGAGGTAGTTCATTACGTAACGCGTGAGCGGGTGGACGCCGCCGCTAGGAACAGGCGTTTTGGAAGCGTCCTTCTGAATAGCCGTTTCGAAGTCGGTAAGCATAGAACGAACTGACTCGCCGAGCTTGGTCAGGGAAGTGACGGCCTGTAATCGTACGGCTGAGGTGGATTCGAAGGAGAAGATGGACTCAATTTCCGGCCAGAGGTTGGAGATGGCCTCGTAGAGATCTAGAGTAAGAAAAATTTTCTCGGGAGTCTTCTTCTGCTTCGCTACTAATTCCGGGAAGCCAAACAAAGTCATAGCGCCTTCTTTCGTAAGTCCCGAGAAGCACGACTCTCCAATGGGAGCCGAAGCCGATAAAACATGGTCGCAGAGAATCCTCTCTCCGTTGAACAGGTTTCTCACTGCGGTTTTAACAGCGTTCAGCCAGTTCTTGATCTTTTTCTCCAAAACCTCCCAGTCCATCTTCTGGACCTGCGAGAAGCTCAGCTTCTCAACCCCGAGATGATACAGCCCCTCATCGATGATTGATTTCCTGACGAGGTTGTAAACTTTCACACACTCTTTGACATAACCGGAAGAAATCATACAATCGGCAATGGCTTTCAAATCTGCCATGGCAGTCTTGCAAACTCGCTTGACCTCAGAAGACGACGCAGGTTCATTAGCGAAACGCAAATCGTCCTCAGATTCCTCTTCGAAATCAGAGTTGCTAAGTGCTGCCGACGCCCTCGATGAACGGCTAGAAACCGATTCTGGATTCAAAGACTCCCTATTCGCAGACAAAATTTGGTAAAACTCTTTCTGAAGCCTCTTCATCGCAGTTTGCATCAGATTCTGAGCTACCACAAGCTTCTCGGAGCTCGAATCCTCAGAAGCAAAAAACTTCATCGCAGTCTGTAAATCCTTAACAGATTTGAGATACTGCTTGGCATCATAACGATCATCGCGGAAAAGAGTGGTAACGTTAGCATAAGAGGAGCTATCATAGTCCCACTTAGTAATCAAAGACTCAGCAATTTCAATATTCTCCTCCATTAACGACTGGGAAAAGGTATGCCGCGGAGACCTCGGTGGCGTAACAGAATACCTCGGTGGCGTAATAGAGTACCTCGAAGGAGATCTCGGTGGCGTAACAGAGTACCTCGAAGGAGAACTCGAAGGCGTAACAGAATACCTCGAAGGAGAAGTCGAAGGCGTGGAAGATTTATGGAAACCGGTCCTCATTTCCCTCAATCAGCGTTCAAACTCGAGATCACGTGTGGTAGGTTGTATCAGAAAATTCTTCTTCAAGACAGAGAAATAGTCCCCTCTAACACTGGTTCTGGTATGAATGGTGGCGTGGAGAACAGGTTGAAGAAGAGATTGGAGTGGAGGATTGTATTTGTAGAAGTGGAAATGGGGGAGTGAGTTGGGGAAGGTCGGAAGAGCGGAGAAGAAAAGGTGAAGGTAAGGCGATAAGACCAGGAACTGTTTTTGACCATAACGTGTTTGTCTTATTGACATTGAGAATGTACGACTGTGTAGAGGATACGCGGTCTTAGCCTTATTTCTTGTGGGCTCTTCTCCTGCCGCCTGATATGGATAAGCAATCATAGGTTGTCAAATAGCAGAAAGCTTTCACTATTCTTTGAAATACTAAAAGCTAAGTCATTCTCTCACATAATTTTAATTTTTTTAAGAGTTTATTCATTATTTTACTTCAAAATATGAATAGTGTCAGTTGCAAGAATAACCTTTAAAACAATTTAAGCGTAAATTTGAGACACTGAAAATGACACTTCATGATAAAAAAAAATATTAGAAGTAACTAATCGAAAAAACCTGAAAAAAAAACACCATCTTCATCCCCGTTCCCCCCTCCATGACTCTCACTAATCAAATTTTGTTGCAATCATTCATCGTGCTACCGTCATCACGTAATCTTGTTTCTCACAAGTTACTTCGTAATTTCTTCAACCGTCCTGAGTCAGAGTTGGAGCTCTAGTTTTTTGTCCTCGTGGTTCGTTTACATTTATTTCTAACCTCACTTTGAGATTTTTCTATGGATTTTTATCTTGCCGTGCGTCTTGTTGGCGTGGCCTCTTTGTTGTCTTTTCATCTGTAGTGGTTTCCAGAAATCTTTCCTCAATGCAAATAATCATTTTACCATGTGTAATTAGAATTTACTATGTGAAAACAAGATGTTTACTGAGTAAGCATACGGTTTCGTTATGTACATGAAATGCTTACTACTTAAAAACATTGTATATCAATATAACCGTTGTATACTCAATACACATGTTGTTTTCAAAATATAACCGTTGTTTACTCAATTAAATGTTGTTTTCAATATGTAAACATTTTTTTACTATATGTAATTACCAATCCTAAAGCAGGAGATGTTTAATCCTAATGCAAAATTGTTTTTTTACTATATGTAATTACCAATCTTAGGTCATCTTAGATGAGTAATAGACCTTTACAGTTGAAAAGCTTGAGGGCTATTTTTGCATTTAAAATTTAAAAGAGAGTCATTCACTATGATCTCTTCAAACATTATATTTTAAGAGACATATTAACAAATGAGAAAAATATTTTTGAATTTGTCGTCCAAGATTTCCTTTTTCTATTGGACAGATTTTTCTTTAGGAAAGAGTTTAAGATCATTAATTTATAAGTATATTAGTCTTATTGATTGAGTCATTGTCTCTTAGATAACGTGAAAGCTGATGGAATAATAAGCAGAATCAAATATAGTTATGGTTTTTAAGATCGTTATTGAAATGTAAGATTTATTTCTTATCCCGGATTATGACTTGTCTCCGGGTTGGTGGAATAATAATATAGTTGTTTGATTAATTTGGGTTATTTTTTCAACAATTAATTCCATTTTATATGAAAAAGAATACTGATTTATAATTTTCACTCCATATAATCGGACGATTCAATTCCTATAAATTCTATTTTCACCTATTTCGAAAAAAAATCACAATATCTTAGAAAATAATTAACAGTCCAAATCAAACAATGAAGGCATTTTTAAGTTTTCTTTCTTCCGTCTTCTTTAAGAAATCAAAATTTATATAGATGCCTAAAATTTCATGTCGAATATTTCACAACAAACTGTGGTCAAGCATATTGATTGTCTAATGGTAGCCAAATCTCTTATCTAAAAAGATCTCAAGTGTAAATCATCTTTAACTCAATGTAAAAACTATATATTTCATCGCAAACCAAATGATCTTGGGATTATCTAAAAGACGTAGGGGCTTGTTATTAAGCAGGTTTAAAAAAGTAAAAGTAATTCTACATCGATTGAGTAATTGACCATTTTTTAAATGAATAAATTATATGATAGTCATTTATAGATATTTTATCAATTAATTTTAATGAAACATAAAATTTTAACTTATAAATAATTATTAAATCAATTAAATATTATTAAATAAACTCAGATAAAAATTTAATTGATTCATTGATTACTCTAAAATTATTAAATAAATTCAGATAAAAAATAGTATCAATGCCTCCCCTAGTTACTACTTCCTACCAATCCGGAGCCCACTCCACTCCATACCAAGTCTCCCACCCTTTGTATGTGTGCTTTATTTTATTAGCCAAGTCCCACTTTCATAACCAACTACCAAGTATTAGCTCTATAGTTTTGTGTATTTACTTTTCTTTTCGTCAAAATCCCTGTCATTTGTTATCAGGAAATTTTCAGCTTCAAATCCTCCGAAGGGGATTTAACGATATAAACACCTTCTTCCCCTTTTAAGTAAATTTAGTCTAAAATATTATACTAGATCATGGTTTAATAGTTTTAAATATTAATATAAGAAATTAAAATATTTGAAAAGTTAAGATTATAATGTTTGATACATAAGAACAACAAATTTACCCATATACCAAACTTACCGTTAGGGGATTTTTTATATGGGGATGTTTAGTAAGGTTCCAAGAAAAATGTGGATGAGATGTTGAAGGAGTGTGTGGTCTTGCGTTTAGTGGTTCTTTTCAGCTTCAGCTTCGAACTTGAATGTTGCATTCTTCTTCTCTTAGGAGTTTGAAATCCACCTTGGTTAACTTGTTGCTCACTGTCTTTATTCATACCATTTGGATTGAAAGAGATTATAGAATCTCTATAGACAAAATTAGAGATTCTATACAATAATGTTATATATTTAAAACACAATGTGGAACTTGATTCTGGATATTTTATCATGTTTATTGATGAGTTTTTGCATTTTAGAGACGTGAAAAATATTATGATACTATTATGTATCTATATCAGACTATTCAATGAATTTGTCATAATTTTATGATAAATATTTTGATAAAAACTCAAAGTTCTATCTATTTATCTCACAGTTTAATTTAAATATTGTGCGATAAATAAAACCTTACAAAATGTTGATAAAAATGTGTTGAAGAAAGCTGCAGCCTCAGAAGAAAATCTTCATCATAGGCAAAAGAGGAAAGCAGAACAGAGACTTTCACCAAACACAGTGGGTGTCTAACCATTTTTAGTAAAAAATGATTTCAGGCTTCAAGTAGGCATCCGTTGGGATCATAGGAGATCATAGGCAACCGTTAGAATCATTTGTATATATACATCCTCCCTCATTGTAAACAAACATAATTTTTCCTTCAATAAAAAGATCAGAACCAGAAAGGTTCATCATCTCTACAGCTCATCATTTTTTCATTCAAGATCAGAACCAATAGGTTCATAATTTCTACATGGTATCAGAGCAGTGATTCTGAGAACCAACACATATGGCAGAACCATCAACCTCCGGCCAGCTTCACCACCATGACACCAATCCCATACTAACCTCCATCCTGCTCACTGACCACAACTATATACCGTGGGCCAGGGCGGTTCGGGTGAGCCTGAAAGGAAGAGGCAAACTGGGCTTCGTGGACGGTAGTAAGCCAAGACCAGACCGAAACTTAGAAGAATGGGACATCATGGACAGCTAGGTAATGACCTGGATAACAAATTCAATAGACCCAAAACTCAGTGAAATTTTTTGTTTTTATGAAACAGGACAGGAACTCTGGGAAGAAATCTGGAGCAACTATTGTGAACAAATCAATTTTGCGCAAGTCTTTGAACTTAAACGAGAGATCTCCCAAACAAAACAGGGGGACAGATCAGTACCGGAGCTAACCGGGTTTTTAAAATCTAAGTTCAAAGAACTTGAAACCCTGAGACCGATGACCACTGACCTGAAGGAACTCCAAGAACGGGCTGAGCAAGATATGGTTTACCACTTCTTGACGGCTCTCGACTCAAGCTACGAAGCATTCCGAGCTCAGATCTTGATGTCGACAGAGAAGCCAACTTTTGCCACGGTCTCAGCCATGGTTCAAAGAGAAGAAACCAGGCGACGAGTCATGAGTACCAGAGATGACAAGGTGGAGGCACTAGCCATGGCGACCCGTGGCTTCCTCCGAAACCCTAACCCTAAGGAAGGGGGAAGACACCGCGGACAACTAGGCGGGCAGGTGAGATGCAGCCACTGCCGAAAGGAAGGGCACACCCATGATCGGTGCTGGAACCTGCACCCTCATCTCCGGTAGAACCGGAGAAAGTTCCAGAACGAGCGAGGGAGCTGCGCGAAAAGTGACGAGCGAGGAGGCTCCGCGAAACCTTTCCCCTTTTATATCGAGGGTTTTAGCGGAGCGGGTCACGGGTCAGGACCCGACCCAGACCGCAGGACACACAAGATAGATGGACCCGGTTCGGGCAATGGGTACCAACCCGACCGAATGGAAGAAATAGACCGATCCGGATCCATTAGAGCGGACCTGCACCCAGACAACAACGCGCAGATGGCTACACTGCTCAAACAATTCGGAGAATTTTTGCGCGATACCTCAGGTTCATCTATTTGCAATACTGTCAATTATTTTTCTAAATCTGCAAATTTTTGTCACAACTTAGAACACTGGATAATAGACTCTGGTGTCTCTGACCACATGACTTATAACACAAAAAATCTACACAGTCTCACTAAATTAGAAAAACCACAACACGTGACGGTAGCCAATGGAAATAAAGTTCCAATTTTTGGCACAGGATCGACCACACTCTCACAAAAACCATTAACAACGTACTTTGTCTACCCAATTTTAACTCCAATCCCCTATCCGTCAGTAAAATAACCAAAGACTTAAATTGCAATGTTACATTTTCACCTGACAAGGTAATTTTTCAGGATCGAGTCACCGGGAGGAAGATTGGTGAAGGAAAATTTAGAAACGGTCTGTACTACTTACAAGATACCGACAAAACATGTCTGGCCACCTCCAATACAGTACAAAAAGATAAAATATTTCATTGGACATTCGGTCATCCCTCCGACAAAATCCTAAACAAATTACTTGGTTGTAATTCAGACTCTAGCAGTTGCTCAGTCTGCAAACTCTCAAAA
>QANY01004802.1:1151778-1249135 GCA_003255025.1 Datisca glomerata | reverse complement strand
AATGAAACTTGGGACATAATCCCACTACCCAACGGGAAGAAACCCGTAGGATGTAAATGGGTCTACAAGACCAAATACAACAGCAACAGCACTATCGAGAGATATAAAGCCCGACTAGTTGCCAAAGGCTTTACTCAGACATATGGAGTGGATTACCAGGAGACGTTCGCTGCAGTAGAAAAAATGAACACAATTCGAGTGCTACTATCCGTTGCCACCAACCTCAGCTGGAAACTATATCAAATGGATGTAAAAAATGCATTTCTCCAAGGAAATCTGGAAGAAGAAGTATATATGTCCCTACCTCCAGGACACGAGAAAACAACACACCCATCTCTGGTATGTAGATTAAAGAAGGCTATCTACAGCCTGAAACAGTCACCAAGGGCATGGTATGGAAAATTAAGCGTGTCTCTTTTAAAGATTAACTTCGTCAAAAGCACGGTTGACTCATCTATGTTTGTCAAACACACGAACAACTCCACCACCATCGTTTTAGTCTACGTAGATGACATTATCATCACCGGAAATAACCACGATGAAATATGGAGTGTTTAAGAATTTCTAAAAGGAGAGTTTGATATTAATGATATAGGAAAACTGAAGTACTTCCTAGGGATAGAAATAGCTCACTCGAAGAAGGGATTGTTTCTATCTCAAAGAAAATATATCTTAAACTTGTTAAAAAAAACAGGCATGATAGGGGCAAAACCTACTAGCACACCAATGGAAACCAACATGAAAATATGACTGAATGATGGCAAACCAATAACTGATATAGGCCAATATCAGAGACTAGTAGGAAAACTAATTTATCTAACGGTCACAAGACCAGATATCACTTTTGCAGTTAGCGTTATCAGTCAATTCATGCACGCACCCTGCACAAATCATCAGGCAGCCGCAGAAAGGATACTCAGATACCTTAAAGGAACACCCGGCCAATGGATATGTATAAAGAAAACCGGGGCAAACTCCGTTGTTGGATACACTGACACTGACTGGGCAGGTAGTTACAATAGAAATTCTACAACTGACTTTTGTGTCTTTGTAGGTGGGAACTTAGTGACTTGGAAGAGCAAGAAACAAACTGTTAAAGCAAGGTCAAGTGCAGAGGCAAAATACAGAGCCATGGCCTCCACTGCTAGCGAACTCACATGGATTAGACATCTCCTTCAAGACATGAAGGTTGAGATAAGAAAACCGATAGAGATGCACTGTGACAACCAAGCAGCACGTCATATTGCAATGAACCCCGTTTTTCACGAGAGAACCAAACATATTGAAGTGGACTGTCATTTCATAAGAGAGAAAGTACAGTCTGGAGAAATCACCATTCCCTTTGTACGTAGTGAAGACCAGCTAGCCGACATCTTCACCAAAGCCCTTGACAAAAATAACCTCCAAAGAATACTTGACAAGTTAGGCTCGACAACCTATACGAACCCAACTTGAGGGGGAGTGTTGAAGAAAGAAAAGCTGCAGCCTCAGAAGAAAATCTTCATCATAGGCAAAAGAGGGAAGCAGAACAGAGACTTTCACCAAACACAGTGGGTGTCTAACCATTTTTAGTAAAAAACGATTTCAGGCTTCAAGTAGGCATCCGTTGGGATCATAGGAGATCATAGGCAACCGTTAGAATCATTTATATATATACATCCTCCCTCATTGTAAACAAATAAAATTTTTCCTTCAATAAAAAGATCAGAACCAGAAAGGTTCATAATCTCTACAGCTCATCATTTTTCCATTCAAGATCAGAACCAACAGATTCATCATTTCTACAAAATGTAAAAGGAAAAAGTAATCAAGAGAAAGTTTGAGAAATTACTACACTAAATGGGGGCAATATAACTATTTTACTAATCAATTTGGATTAAATTATATGTAATTCTCAATTTTTCAAAAGCTGAAAGAGGGATAGTTAAATTTCAAGTAATATCAATTCTCTTGTTTTCTTTTTTCTTTTCCTTTGGAGCAATTTACTGCAAGAAAAATACAATAATATCTCTCATACGTTGTATCACTAAATAATTAATTTATCATAAAAAAACTTACTAGTTAAGAAACGATAGATCCAAGTTATTATTCATTGTCGTCGAAGTAACAAGTACTGTTTATAAAACTGTCCAGCTCAAGATAACATTGTTGGAGAATAGAAGTTTCGACCTGTCGTTTAGCAGTTAGAGCAGTTTAGCTTAACCAAGTCGAATAGTCACAGTTCATGCAACCAGTACTCAGTCTTTGTCGGTATTTTTATAATTTTGATAATTCAGAATCCGACATTCAGTAAAAAACAGTACTGGTCATATTATGTAATTGATTTTGAAGAAAATCTAATAATCTAGTTTCTTTTGAATCTCGGATCGCATTTGATCTCCCATCGCCTCTGCTGGCACCACGATTCATACTCTAAAGTTCTCAATCCGTTTTTGTAAGTTTACAATACTTTTTCTTGCGTTTATAGAACCAGTTGTTTTTGGAATCTATATTATATTCACAATAACTATATTGTTGGAATTTCTGGTGTGTCAAAGTTTGTCAGTGATTAAGTTTCTTATTTTTTCAGATATTCTAAGAAAAGATACTTGGATGATAATTACCGTTGAATATGAATCATATTTTAATAGGAAAAGAATTAGACTTTTGTTGATGCAAAAAATGTGCTTATATCTACTACCAAGATGATCGTCACACATCGTCTGATGGTTCGTTCAAAGTTCTGTGAAATCAAGAACAATCATGAAATCAGTAGATATGACACCAAGGTGGTGCCCTACCTACTACACTTTGATGATTAAGTCAGTAAATTACTTATAGAATAATAGCAGTGAGGAGAATTGCTTCATGTTTTAATGGGGGTCATCATATATATTATAATGATCATGTGTCAGTCAATCGTCCATGTTCGACGTATCTTGACCCTTATTTAGGGGAATATCTCGTGTATCTAAGAATTTCTGTTATGATTTTATCCTTTTTGACAACTCTTAGATTGCCTTATAGGGATGCTGAGTAGTTGTTCTTCCTTATATGATTGATTATCATATTTTTGTCGCGTCAGATAATGGATATTGGTTATCTCGGATAGCCGCTCTATGGCATAGGAGGTCCTCGATCATCCTCGTGACCTTGGTAGACTGAGCACCGGGAGACACGCCCATCGCCCTAGTTGTTGTCTCTGTCATGGGTGGGACATCGACCATCATGGTAACCTCAAACATGGAAGAGGCCTCAGCCATCATTATGGCCTTGGTTCTAGTAGGGTTGGTCCATGGTGAAGTGCCCTTGGTTTGGACTTAATATGAGTCCTCTCTTGGATGAGAATATTGGGTCTTGCTTGAAAATCTCATTAAGTAGGCCTCAACCCAGGTGTTTTTTAACCCCCACAGTTTGCCCCACTTCTCAAGCCTGAAGCATAGCGTTAAAGTCAGGAATTATGTACTGGTGGGAGCTGTGAGTTTCTATCCGAGATACTGGCTTTGGAAATTTAAATTCCTTAGCCCTATGTTAGCATGACATGTATATGCGTACGACCTTGAACGCATTATACCCTAGTGTGTGATGCATGTGTTCGTATACCCCTATCATGGCCAAGCGATTGATGGCATACGAATTCGACTGAGCCTTTTTTCTTGTGTGATCCTCATGGTCAACCGTATGAGGCTGACCATTTTATCGTGTCCATGCATTCTAGTTTGGTCATGCATTTCATCCAATGTCAAGCATATGCCATGGCGTTAGGGTCACTAGATAGTGAAGTTTGTGTCAGAACATTAAGTGTCTGATGCTGATTCATGATAGCGTCTTAGAGTATCTTGTGTTTGAGGCAGACTTTCTTCATATTTGTCAATATACTCTGGGTAAGAAGGTTTTCATCTTAATTGATATTGGACATTTTTATGTAACGATGTATGGGATCATGCTTTTGGGACCTAAATCTCTGTGGTTCAGGTTTGTAATAACTATTTATGAGTATTTAGTTATTTCTCAGATATTTTGTATTACTGAATTTTATGAATGAATGAAAGTTTTCTATTAATTAAAGTGTATTTGTAATTTACTCAAGTCCTGGAACTATTATCAATGTAAGAAGAGTAAAGACAGATAGGTATTCCAGACAAACTCTTCTAAAATAGTTCAAAATGTTATTTGCAGTCTTAGGATTGACTGGGCAATCGAGTCTGATTATGACTGTTAGGTTGAACCAAATGATGCCGGTCTTACAGCATGGGAGTGGAGACTCTGACAGTTGACCTAGACATGTTGTGAAACATGTTCAATAAACGAGTAACAAGTTAGTTTAGAGCAAAATCATTTATCGAGCTCTAAATCTAATTATTACACCTTAACGGTATTTTCATAATTACTTTAATCCTGAGATGAATACAAAGCTTGACTTAGTTACTTGATACGTCAAAGGAGTGAGTTCAAATTACCGGACAATACCTTGGCCGTTGGGATTGTGATTCAACTATATTGGAGTTGGGTGATTCACATATATGAAATTTCGTGGTTAGATTGCATCAGCGACAATATCACCTTATACTTTATTGATGAGTGTGTGAATAAATAAATCAGGTCTGGTACTCGATGACATGAGTCATTGAATAAGACATTGTGAACTGTACGAAACACTTCACTGATATGTCTTTCTTATTCACAGTCAATAAATGAGTTAAAGAAATAATAACTATAGGAGTAAAAAGATAATTTTATATCTCACTCTTGTTACTGATATTCACAAAGGGTAATATGTTAAAATATTTTATGGATAAAAAAATAAAAGAGTTTATTTGCACCAACAGAAAATGTCTGACGCATGAATCGAGAGTTGATTTCGCATCAGATCTATAGTGAAGTCGTACAATGTCAAGATTAACTAAATCTGGAATTTTATGGAGATAAACTCGTCGGGTATTTGATTTTTATAACTTTATTCATGTGGGTTTATTCGGTCTCAAGAGTAGCTCATGAGTACAGGAATAGAAAAATAACATCAGTTGGACCAAAACATATTTTGGACTAAGGTGTATTTCCTGAACCTATATGTGGTGGGTGTTCTCACTTCATTAGTAAAGAGCATGTAATTAATGTTCAAATTAATTGATTTGTTATTTTCTGATTATTAGATAATTAGTAAATAAAATAAATTAATTGATAGAGATCAATTTAATTTATCAATTGAGATTGATTAATTTGGACACAACATTGACTTTAAGAAAATATGTAAAATTTCGCAATAGTAAAGTACGGGGGTGAATTTTTGGTAATTTGACATATATGGGTGTGAAAATTTCATAAATTATTATATAAGGGATGACAGTAGAGTTACATCCCTAACCCCACACAGTGTGTGATTACACAAAACAGAGAAAACATAGTTTCTCTCCCCCCTGTGTTTCCGCTAAATGACGTCCTCACAAAATATACTTCTGAATCCAATGAGTGGTTGTTGGTGTGAAGACCAATTCGAGTTCTACAAAAGACGAAGAATGTGAAGACAATCAATAGGATTCCACCAAGTCAGAAACTCTCCGATACAACAAAAGATATAAAATGATTTCTACCTTTTTTGAATACGTGTAATTAAATATGCATAATCAAGTGTGTGGTTTTAATGTTTAATATGATTAAATTGGTTTTAGAATTTTTTTTAATATTCTGCCCATGAACCGTTCGTGGTTCAATGATTTTTCTTCAAAATTTTAAAACTCAATCCAACAATTAGTATCAGAGCCTTGGGTTCTAGATTATGTATATTTAGATTAACACGTATGTATCGTTGGACGTTGAGGTATTGGCATATAATTATATATGGTAGATTCAAAATAGTTTGAATGTGTTTTATGAATGTATCTCTATCTATTGGCTCTAGGTGTTTTGTTTTTCAACTTTAGAATTGATGTACGCCAAAATTGAGACGTAGGATTTTATGTAATTTATTTTTTGTTGCAAAATTTGTATTTTTTTATAAATTCGATGTAAATTGCCGCCACCTCGAAAACCGCCACACATCGTGCGCTGCCGCCCACTGCTGCGCCGTCGCCACCGTCGCGCCTTGTTGCCGCCCTACCCCATCACCCGCCACTTGCCTCCGTCCGTCACCGTAAATTGTCACACCGTAGGTTACTTAATTATGGTTTGAGAAATCATAGTATTTAGGAAACCTTGAGATTTTAGAAACCTTTGGATTTTGGGAACCTTAGTGTTTTGGAAACCTAGAGCATGTAATTAATGTTCAAATTAATTGATTTATTATGTTTTGATTATTAGATCATTAGTAAATTAATGAAATTAATTAATTGATAGAGATCGATTTAATTTATCAATTAAAATTGAATAAGTTGGACACAACATTAACTCTAAGAAAATATGTAAAATTTCGGCAATTGTAAAGTATGAGGGTGAATTTTTAGTAATTTGACATATAAGGGTGTGAAAATTTCATAAATTATTATATAAGAGATGAAGGTAGGGTTGCATCCCTAACCCCACAGAGTGTGTGATTACACAAAGCAGAGAAAACATAGTTTCTCCCCCTATGTTGCCGCTGAAATTCGTTGTAGAAGAAGAAAATTTTTCTTCCTCAGCTGTTTTGAGAGCCCACACTCAGTTCCCAACGACGTATTCGTGAAATATACTTTTGAATTCAACAAGTGGTTATGGTTTGAGAAACCATAGTATTTAGGAAACCTTAAGATTTGGGAAACTTTTAGGTTTTGTAAACCTTATGGCTTTGAAAACTTTTACGTTTTAAAAACTTATGGTTTTGGACATCTTAAGATTTTGGAAACCTAAGGGTTTTGGAAACCTAAGGGTTTTGGAAACCTAGGGATTCAGGAAACCATAGGGTTTTAGAAACCCTAGTATGAATTGGGCCGTTGGGCTAGCACGAACTCACTAAGCCTATTGAGGTATTGGACTAAGCAAGGGTTACTTGGCTAAAATAATTAGTAAGGATTTGGGATTTGATTCCAAACCCAATCTGTCCCTAAAAATTAATTTTATTTAATTCGATAATTTTTCAACACTAATTAATTGAAATTTATTTTATAAATTATTTTTGAAAATAAATCAATTGATTAATTTACTTGCTAATTTATTTTTCAAAGTAAAAATTATTAAAAAATCAAAATTTTTAAATAAATTTTAAAATGGGACTGAACTTTTCTAAAGAGTTACAAAGTGGTGAGATTTCTTAAAAGAGAAGGAGCAAATTACAGACGTCATGAAGATCAACTTATAAATTATTTATAATTTATTTATTATTTTTTATGGGTTGTAGAAATGAGCCAATAGGGAGGTTAATTTTGAATGAATGATTATTAATCTCGTAGCATCATATAATATGTCATATAAAATTAGGGATATGCTAATATCAAAATGTCATGTAGCATGTACATGCATAATTGTAGTTTAATTTATAATGGAATATAATTTAAATACAATGCGAACTTTATAAAAGTTATAAATTTTAAATTAAGATTTAAATTTATAAAGTTTATCATTTTCGAAACAAGTTTTTTGAAATTAATAAAGAGTTATAATTTTGAAAAAGCAACCAAAAATTCATTTTTTCAAAAACTAAGTGGGAGAGCCGTTTACATTGAAATGTTCCCAATGTCCAAAACACAAATTTGGTCGTGACACGAGGAATAGTTTAGAGCCGCTCTCGCGGTCCTCTCTTCAGTGGGAGAAACTTCAGAATCGTGTCGCTATGAGTCATCAAGTTGCTTGAGAAGCTAAGACTTGTAAATGAAGTGGTGAGGCAGGATCGTTCTTAGACGGACTGTTAGCTCATAGCAACCTTTAAAGTCGATGCGAATTCATTAGGCATGATGATGAAAGTTCCTTTTAGTACCAAAAATTCTTTTATTGTTTTATTTGAAAACTCAATTTTAGAATTTACTTGTCTCAATAGATTTCTAGTTAAAATTCCATTATAACCAATTTCATTATTTTTGCAAAAACCTATTTTCATACTTTTCTTATACCATTGAATTAATGTTGTATTGAAGTCATACTTCAACCCAACATGTTCTAAAATTTTATCCAATTCATCAATCCAGTCATTTTTTGGATATTCAAATCCATTATGACCATAATTAATGGATGAGAGTTTTGGACAAAAGGCAGTCTTGTCGTTGAGCTTCTTGATTTTAAAATAATTTTGATTAAATATTCTCGCATTTACCTTCCCATATTCTAGTAGGCTAGGTTTCTCAAATTGCCCTATTGCAAAATCTTGGTATGATTTCCTGCAAAAGATTACAAGTAAGGGGGTCATGAATTTAATTATCAATACATTGTATAAATTAAATATTGAAATCAAAATTGCTATAAATAGATTGTTACCTGGCAAAACTTTGTTTGAGAGGAATCTCGAAACATGTTTTACATATTCATAATTAATTAAAATAAATTTTTGATTTAATAAGGCCAATTGTATGAGATAAATTTTAAATTCTAGAAATTTATATTTTGATTGAAATAATTTGATTCTTTTTGCAAAGATAATTAAAATGTTTTGTTTTATTATCTTGGCACATAATTCAAAGTATTTTTAGTATTGTTTGTCATATTTAAAAGAAATGTTATTAATGTAAATAATCAAAAATTTCAGCCAGTATTATTTACTAAGAATGCAGTCAATTAAGAATTAATTAAAGAATTCTATCATTATATTCTGAAATTTACTTGGAGCAAATTTAAGATCAAATAATATTATTTTCCATTTATAATGAACAAATATAATTTTGTATTTATCAATCTTATTTATCTGGATTTGCCAAAATTTAGATTTTATGTCAAATCTAAAGAATGCAACAGCTTCTCTAAATCTGTTGATTAAGTTCCTTTTGGTTGTTATTGGATATTTTATCCATTCCAAAACATCGTTAAGAGGCTTGCAATTGATTACTAAACAAAGAATTCTTTGAAGAACCGTATCTTGAAGCTGTTCCTCAATCCTTTTGGATTTAAAAACAGAAAAAGAAAGAAATTTTAATTTAACATGTTCATCTATAGGATGAGTAATTATCCCATCATACTGTATTGTAAGAGGATACAATAAAGAAATGAATGGTAAACCTATAATTATTTTATCAGTCATATTTTTTACCAAGGCAAATGATGTTTTAAAACATACATTGTCTTGACAAATATGAACTTTGGGTATTTCATATTTGATATGTATATGAGTACCATTGACTGTAGACAAAGATTCTTTTGTATTCTTGAAGTACTTGGGAGGAGCTAGTCCTTTCTGCATACAATTCAAATCTACTCCTGTACCAACAAGAGTCATTGTTGTAAAATCAAAATTTTGAATTATTATTCTGACCATTATACACAATTTCTTGATTTTGATATATTTAAGTATTTGGATGAAATTATCATTATTTTGATTGTTGATACTAGGTTATTCGACCTTATTAATTGAAATTGGGAATATACTAGGTTCTTCTAGTTTACAAGATTCATGAATTTTAATTAAACTCTTTATTAAAAGATTTATTTCTTCTTTATTTTAATATTTTTAATTTCTTTCTGAAGTTCATGTAGGGTAACTTCTTTTTTCTTTCATTTACCCATATTGAATTTTCTAAGGGTTTGTGAAAAGTTTGCGATATTGTTAGACTTAGTATTTAAAATTACTTTCCTAAGTCTTTCTAAGTATTCTGGATTTTTATTTTACTAATTAAATCCAACAAGAGATTTTCTTCTTGTTCTTTATTTAAAACATTAATTTTTTGACAACAACGATCCCTACACCCCACAGAGATGTTACGGGAATTACTGTCATAACTGGAAGAGTTTGATTTTGAGGATTCAGGGTATTCAAATTCTCATAAATCATCACTATCACTCTCATAGCGTTCTATTGGCTCTACGATTCTAAACAATTCTTGTTTTTCTTCATTAAAGATTTTTAATTGATTAATTTTATCTTTAACTTGACAAGTTTTAGAAGAATGACCATTCTGGCCATATTTAAAATACTTAAGTTTATTTTTATCAAAAGAATATTTATAGTTTTTTCTTCTAGAATAAATTTTATTCTTGGAAAAACGTTTGTCAAAATTTTATTCTTTGAAAAATACTGGTTACAAATCTTATGCATATTCCAAAAGCTTCCTTTTGTATTGTAGTAATAATCGTACCATAGGTAAGACTATCATAGTCTATGTTTCCTAGGTTATTACTTGGGACTATTCTTATTTTGTGTGTGTATAAAATAAATTTTTCTTTCTAAGAGGGTTGATTGTTATCATCCATTGACATTATTTTGGACAAAAATATATTTTTGTACCAATGGATTTTATTTAGGGTTGGACACCTAAGTTTGGTATATTGATTATGGATATGTGAAGTAATATCACTCGACATTTCAATGAAGTATTTAACTATTGTGTAGAGAAGTGTATTGGTGGCATTATGTATTGCTTCCTGTTTTTCTTCAATATTTAGTGTTGCTTCAGTATTAATTTTCCCACCAGGAACGTAGCATTCCTGTGACTAAAAGATTGATTACCTTATTGTGAAGTAAATTGTGTGTGGTAATGTAGCTGTTAGCTATCATTGTCATGTGTTAAAATTTATTGAGAACTTCCTGCTTAGAAAGTCCATTAAAATTCTATTTGTGCAATTTATCTGTAGAAACAGAAAATTGGTTAGCTAAAGAATTTCCAGAAATTTGAATATCAAGAGGAATAGGCTTTTTAGTACATTTCCTTTCTAATTTATTAATTTCTAAATTTCTATGTGATTCTTCAATATTATTAATGTTTGAAGATTCACTTATCGTGGATGATTCATAGGTGGATTCTGTATTATTTTCTAAATCTAAATTATTGTGTTGATTAATTACCTTTAAATCATGAGGTATATTATTAATAATCTTTTCAGATTTAATTTTAGATGATTCTAATCTTTTCATTGATTCTTCAATATTATTAATATTTGAAGATTCACTTATTGTAGACGAATCATAGGTGGACTCTGACCTATGACTTTCTGGATCTAAACTATTATCTTGATTGATTATTTTTAATTCATGAAGTATTTTATCAATCTGTTTATTGGGGGGAACCATATTTGGAGTGTTTTTGTCCGAAATATTTATTAAAGATTTTTCTTCCAGAGTTTTACCAGATTCAGGTTTATGAAGATCGTCAACTTTATTTTCAATTTTATCTAATTACTTACCTATTGTAATTAGACTTTGATTGGTGTAATTGAGTTGTTCAACTAATTTTTTATTTGATTCTTCTTCCTTTAAAATATTGAAAGGAGAAATAGTGATTAAATAATTTATATGGTTAACATCGTCAGAGGATGATTTTTTAGTTTCAAAACATTTTAATGTTTCTTCAACTTTGTTAACGTTTGAAGATTCATCAATTGTAAAAGATTCATAGGTTAATTCTAACCTATGGTCTTCTAAATTTGAACTACTGTCATCTAATTCTTGAAGTTTATTATTAGTAAGGTTTTCAAATTCTGAACAATTATTTTGATTATCAATCATACCAGAATAAGATGATTCATTAGTTTTTAAATTCTTTAATGTTTCTTTAATATTTGAAGATTCATTAATTATGAAATATTCATAGGTGGATTCTAACCTTTGAATATTAATTCAAAGATATTGACATGGTTACCAACATTGACAAATGATTTAATTTCTAAATTTTTGGATGGTTCCTTAATACTATTTAAAGGTTCATAGGATTCTGACCTACGAGATTCTTTAATTTTATGTTTCAAAGAATTATGAATTATGAATGGCTCATAGGTTGATTCTAACCTACGGTTATCTGATTCTGGGACATTGTCTCTTAAAGATTTTAACGTTCTAAGTATTTCTTCATCAGGAGTTTTCTCATAATGAAGTTGGAGAGGTTTAATGAAATCTTTATTAGGTTGAGAACTTTTATGATTAATTAGGATTTTTTCAGGTGATGGATGACTGACAATTACCACACTGGAGTCTTCCTTGACCCATTTAGATTTGAGAATTATTTTAATATTTTTCTCATAAATATCTTCGATATAATCAAAGAAAAATATGTTACTTTATATTTTTGCATGAATGCCTTTCATTCAGCAAGTGTGATTTTTATTTGATTCATATTATATGAATCTTTGAACCTATTACATCTATTTAAATTTTTTGGGTCATCATTGTGTTTATTTAGACTTCCCCAATCTGGTTTGTATTCTTGCTGCAAAATATTTGGATTCAAATATTTTGAATTTTTGTTTTAAATCTTTAATCCTAAAATCTTAATCATTATTAATATATGATCCAGAAAATGAACTCTTAGGGGTATACTCCCTAACTTTAGAATTAAAAGATTGGTAATTAATTTTATTAGATTGTTTATTATTAAGATTTGTCTGACTTTCTTGAAAATTTATTCCTTTAGGTTCTAGACCTTTAATTTTTAAATTTTTTAATTCTTGCTCTATTTGAATCCTAATGAATAATTTAGAATTGAAATTCATATTTTTATTTGATGTGTTCCATACCCTATCATTTACTTGATTAAAGTCTTCAGAATGATTTTCTTGATCATCTGCAAGGTATTTGAAATGATCATTCTGATCATCTGATGAGTATTCAAAATATTTATGATCTGCTTGATCATCTGCAAATTCAAAATATTCATCATCCACTAGGTTGGATATTGAAGATATTATAGACCTAATGATACTAGAAGAACTACTTCTAGATAACCTACTCATTGCTCAGAATAACTAAATTATTCTTATTATTGAGAATTTCATACTGTATTTTTGTTAGTAACCTTGTGGTGACTTCTACAACCTCCTACTAGGCTTTACTCTTCTCCTTTTTGCCTCTACAACCACCCTACCCTCGGGATTTATGAATCTAAGAGGTCTTACCTAGGTCCCTCGAGCTTAACTAAATAGAAGCTGGTATGTCATCCTCTGATTCACAGATTCACAGATTAGGTAAATAAATAATGTAGAGAATAACCAGCCACTTAGGCGGAGAGTGAGATTAAATATACGCAATTGTTCATGTAAGCAAATAAGAAAACAATATCAACAATTAAACCATTTATAATAGCTGGTGAATAATTTAATTAAGCAAAAATTAAGTAGAAACAGTTAATGAACAGTATTATCTCCATCAGGTTTGACTTTGATACCAAAAGACGCGGAATTGAACAGTAATTAAGAAGGGGTGTTAAGAAGCAAGAAGCAAAACAGTAAAAACTGTATTAATAAATAATAATTACAAAAACTACATTAGGGTGTAAGATTATAAACTTACACAAATAGAGTTTATTGGCAACGATAAACTAGTGCTCTCGCTCACTAATTTATGTTGAAAAAAGAAGAAGAAAAGAATTACAAAAGAGGAGTAGAAGAAGAAAGCTTTGTTTCACAAAACATGTTTTAGCTCTCAAATAATAAGAGTTGTAAAACGAGTTCTGATTCACAAATGGGAGAGACTACCTATTTATAGTTAAGGAAATTGGAGTTCACCGGGAACCCATCACTTACCTGAACTATTATATTCTATAAAAGTAAAAATATTTTATATTTCTACTTTTGACTAAGAATAGTAAAAGTACAATGATTACAAAATGAAAAATTACAAAGAATCTTTGGTAGGCGAAGTCCTTTGTAGCCGTTATGATTAATTGAGACGGTTGGTGGATAATTGTTATCCTGAACTTGTCTTTTGATTGTGTTAAAGAGTATGATAATCATTGCATTGTGCTTTTGAGTTATCATGATATCTTAATTGTCTTATTGGCATTTTGCCAACAATGAAACTATTCATCTTCATCTTCACTGAGGTCCACATCCTCAAAAGGGTCCTGAGAATCTTGGAAGGGATCATGGGTCCATCGGGGAAGAGACCGAACATGAGATTTCCCTTTGATTTTTGAGATGGAGATTAACTCTTTTTGTTCTTGACTGTGTGACTTGATTCTACTGAGGATTCAGAGTTAGAACTCGTATTATTTTCAAGAAGAAGGAACACTTTTTATATTAACTCCTGTTTTTCTTTGGATTTTTTAGACTTGATTCTGTCTTTTAAAGAAGGTCTTGTGGTGGATTTTGAATTTTGGGAGGAATTTAATAATTGGTGAATTTGCAGAGCCTAATTATCTGGTTCCTTAATTTTTAAGGAGGCCACTGGAGGCATGAGAGATTTTATCTGAGGGTGAGATTTTGCTAATTCTTCATGTATAGAGGTAGACAATTTTAATGTACTGAATTGTCCCACCATTTTACATAATATTATCTGGTGAAGATTTCTCCTTCAATGGCGTATTGCCATTTAAGAATCCAAGGAATTTTGAATTTATTTATAAAATAAATTATTGGAGGAAAAGAGGCCTCAACAGTTGAGGGTTTAAATAATTTTAAAAATAAACTGTAATTCTGTTGTAGTTCGATTGGAAAAATTTCAAAGACAGAACCATGGATTGTCCACCATCTTAAAAATCATTTTGGTAAATTGATTTTAAAATTTTTGTCAAAATTTAAAAACCAAGAATGGGTAAATTCACTATTTTGGTGCAAGAAAATTATCTGTCATGCATCAATTTAGTCAAAATAATTATATTATTTTTATTTAAAAGAGGTTTTAACCCTGAGGGATGGATTTTCCATTCCTCTAAAGCTATTATTCTGAGGATATAGAAGGAATGATAAATGATTTTTCTTTCTACACTGTTTATAGGTTTGATATTTATTGATTTTGTCTCTAGGAGAATATCTCTGTAGTAACTAAGGGTTTTGTCCTTGTGTCCAGGGACGAAATGAGAATCAGGAAGGTAATGAGCCTTCACTATTTCTATAGGATTTTTAAAAATGGGTGAATGATTGTTCAATATGGAAGAGATTTTTACTGGGGGTTTTCCTATGATAAGGAGAAGATTTTCTATAATTAGTGAGTGGTTGGTTGATGACCAATTGTTGGCCAATGGTTTAGAAACTGCAAATGGGTCAAATTGTTTGACTAAAGCACTTTGGTAATTAGGTCTAGTAAACCCAAGAACCATTAATTGGGTATTTCTTGGAGTAGAAGACTCCTATTTGATTTGAGCTTTAAGGGCCAATTGATGTGTGGAAGATTCTCCTTTGGCCATTTTCCCGGAAGCTTGGGGCCTAGACCCCATCCTTTTGTTGCCCCTGCAAGAATTCACGTGTTAAAAAGTCAAGGACTGAATACTAAGTATAGACTGCCATCTAGCAAAGATCTGTTTGGAGGCTATATTTTTAACATCCTTTTCTAGAACATGCTTAGCAGATTTACAATTAATTTTTAACAAGAATTTTTTATTTAACAAGTCATCTTGGAATTTATGTATGCATAATACAACAGATAAATTTTTTTTCTTAATAGTACTGTAATTAACTTGTGATGGGGACCACGTTCCAGATGTAAACCTAACAATTTGTTTAGGTGCTTCTGGGGAAATCTTTTGTAACATGATACCTCCATATCCAATTTCAGAGACATCATTTTGGACAATTTTAAAAGAATTATTAGTAGGAATGCCAAGACAAGGAAATGTCTTAACATGGGTTTTAATTCTTTTGATTAAATTAGTATGGATAGTTGTCCAAGGAGGAGGATTCTTTTTAAGCCTGTCAAAGAGAGGTTTTCAATGAATTCTCATTTTATTGTAGAAATCAGACATGTAATTCAAAGATCCTAGAAACCTTTGCAAATGTGTTTTATCTAGAATTTCATTGGAGAATTTGTCAGCAAATTGTATTACCCTGTCAATTTGCTTGATTATAGAATGGTGTATTTTGAATCCTAAGAATCTAACTTTAGATTGAAATAATTTAATTTTTCTTGCAGAGATAACTAGACCATTTTATTTTATTATCTTAACAAATGATTCAAGGTGTTTCCAATGTTGTTCTATTGTTTTTGAGAAAATAAATATATCATCAATGTAAACAATTGAGAAATCAGTAAATTGATTAAAGATTTCAGGAGCATTTTTAACCAAAAGGCATTACATTCCATTCATAATGGCCAAATGGAGTTACAAATACTGTTTTATATTTATCACTTTCATTTATTTGGATTTTCCAAAATCCAGATTTCATATCAAATTTAGAGAATATCACTGCTTCTCCAAGTCTACTTATTAAATCCCTTTTGTTTGGTATTGGATATTTTATCCATTCTAAAACATTATTAAAGAGCTTATAATTGATCACTAAACGAGGAACTCCTCATTCAATTTCACTGGCCTTCTGGACATAAAAGGCCGAGCAAGACCAAAAAGATTTGCTTCTTCTAATAATATTCTTATTGAGAAGTTCTGTAATTTCCTTTTTATAGAACTCAAGCATTTCAGAATTCATATGAATTGGTCTTGCCTTTGTTGGGATATTTTTTTCATCGAATCCCTTTATATAAGGAAGACTGACAGTACGTTGCTTTCTATGCCAAAAAGCATTAGGAATATCAGAACATAATTCTTTACAAATTTTCTGTTCAAATGTTTTAATTTTGTTTTGAAGAATAGAACTCTGAAGCCGTTCTTCAATTCTATTGAATTTTAATTAATCTTGTAAAAAACATAATTATTTTTCTTTACAAGAAATGATATTTATTGAATTAAAGATAGATTTTTCTTTTAGAGTTTTTAAATTTTCATTACGAGGAAAAGAGAGGAATTTAAATTTTATAGTTTTATTCATGACATTGGTAATTATTCCATCATACTCTGTTGAAAATGGATATAGCAGAGCAATGAATGGTAAACCTAGAATAATTTTGTGAGTCATATTTTTTACCAAGACAAGTGATATTTTAAAACATACATTGTCTTGACAAATATGGACTGTGAGACCATTAGCAGAAGACAAATATGGACTGTGAGTACCATTAGCATACGAGTACCATTAGCAGAAGACAAAGATTCTTTTGTCTTTTTGAAGTACCTGGTTGGAACTAGTCATTCTTACATACAATTTAAGTCTGCTCCCGAATCTAGAAGAACCATTGTTGTAAAATCAAAACCTTGAATGATTATTCTAACCATTATGTGCCATTTTTTTATTTTTATGTGATTGAGGATCTGGATGAAATGTTCATCATTGTCTTGACAGTTTATGGGTTCTTCAAACTCATTATCTGAAATTAGTAATTTACTAGGTTCACAAAATTCTTGTTTATTAATTAGATTTTCTATTTTTAAAAGATTTAGTTCTTCTTTTATTTCAGTGTTTGAATTCTTCAATTCTGTTATTTCAATCTTAATATCTTTAATTTATTTTTAAAGTTCCTGTAAGGTAACTTCCTTTTCTTTCCCTTTTATCTTATTGAATTTTTCAAGGGTTTGTGAAAGACTTGCAGTATTATTATTATTAGACTTAGTATTTTCTTTCTTTAGAATTATCTTCTTAAGTTTTTCAAGGTATTCTTGTTTTAATTCGGGATTTTCAATTTTGCAAATTAAATCTAACAAGAGGGTTTCTTGTTCTTCATTTTTATTTAGGACATTGATTTTTTTACAACAACTACCCCTACACCTCATAGTGATGTTAGGAGAATCACTATCAGAACTTGAGGATTCAGTTTTTGAGGATTCAGTTTCAGAGGATTCAGGAGTTTCATATTCTCCTAAATCTTCACTATTACTGTCATAATAATCTATTATTTCTAAGATTCTAAACAATTCATGTTTATCTTCTTCAGAAATTTTTAATTGATTCAATTTATTCTTGACTTGATAAGTATTTGAAAGGTGACCTTTCTGACCATATTTGAAACACGTAATATTAGTTTTATCAAATTTTTTATTAAACCTTTTTCTGAAATAATTTTTATTCTTAGAGAAGTTTTTATTCTTAGAAAAGTTTTGATCAAAATTTTTATTTTTATGTTTGTGGTAATTTTTCTCATAGGGCTTATGAGACCTTTTAGAGTTTAAATGAGAATTTTTTCTATTTTTCTGAGAAGGGGCAATAAAAGATAAATCATATTGCTCACAGAAATTATCTAACTCATATTTAGCAGTTTTGGTTTCTTTTTTAATTTGTTTGTTGATTTTCATATCAACACACAATTTTAATCCTTCCTTTTGTATTATAGTAATTATGGTTTCATAGTTTAGACTATCATAGTCTATATTTCCTAGGTCATTACGAAGGACTGTCCTTATTTTATGGGCAAAGAGATTGGGTAATCGATTAGGGTTGATTACTATCGTCCCTTGACATTACTCTGGATAGGAATATATTCTTATACCAATTAAAATCACTTAATGTTGGACACCTAAGATTTGTTAATTGATCATGAATACATGAGGTAATATTACTTGGCGTACCAATGAAGTGTTCAATTATTGTATAAAGGAGTGTATTTATACCATCAGGTATTGTTTTCTGATTTTCTCCAATAATTGGGTTTCCTTTAGTATCAATCTTAACTGCTGAAAAAATGACACTTTTGGATTCTTGTGTGAGATTTTTTTTCCCACCAGGAATGAAGCATTCTTGTGAATCCTGTGACTAGAAGATTTATTACTTCTTCATGAAGTAAATTGTGAGAGGTAATGTAGCTATTAGCTACCATTGTCATGTGTTGTAATCTATTGAGGACTTCTTGTTCAGAAAGATCATCAACATTTCATTCATATAATATTTCTACAGAAACAGAAAATTGATTAACAAGAGAGGATTGAGTAATTTGAATATCAAGAAGCATGGGCCTCTTATGCCATTTTCTTTCTAATTTATTAATTTTTAAATTCTTAAAAAATGTTTTTTCAATATTGTTAATATTTGAAAATTCATCTATTGTGGATGATTCGTAGGTTGATTCAGACATATGACTATCTGAATCAGTATTATCATCTTGGTTAATTACTTTAATAGAGGAAGCTGACTCAGATTTATTCATTAATTCCTGAATTATTTTATCAATTTTTTTATTAATTGGAATAATTTTAGAGTGGTTTTATCTGAAAGATTTATTAAAGGTTTTTCTTTCAGGGTTTCACTGGGCTTAGGTTCAATTTTTTTATTAATTGGAATAATTTTAGAGTGGTTTTAGTTTCAATTTTGTCTAACTGCTTGCCTATTGTAATTAGACTCTGGTTAGTATAGTTGAGTTGTTCAACTACTTTTTTGTTTGGTTCTTATTCCTTTGCAACTTTGAAAGGAGAAGCAGTGATTAAGAAATTTTTATGATTAATCATGATTTTCTCAGGAGGAGGGATACTAGTAGATACTACACTAGAGTCTTCCTTAACCCATTTATATTTTGTAATTACTTTGATATTTCTTTCATAAATATCTTCAACATAATCTAGGAAAAATATATCAATTTTAAATTCTTGCATGAATGCCTTCCATTCAGCAAGTATAACTTTTCTTTGATCCATATCATATGAATCTTTAAATCTATTACGTTTATCTAGATTATTTGGGTAATTATTGTGTTGAGTTAGACCTTCTCAATCTGGTTCATATTCTTGACTCAAGGTTCCTATATTCAGAACCAAGAGTTGAGGATTGACAGAATGAAGACTTCCTTGAAAATCTGATCCAGTGGGTGCTTCAGTTTCATCAGATTGTCCAGACTTATTATCAAAGACTGGCTGACTAACTTGAGAACTTGTGGCTATGCCTTTAAGTTTTAAAATTTTAATTTGTAATTTCTTTAATTATTGTTCTAAGTGTTGAATTCTAAAACTTTGATCATTACCAATGGATGATCCAGAAAAAGAATTTTTAGGGGTACTAGACTGGCTATATTCCCTAATTTGTGGACTAGTCCAATTGAAGATATAGATTACATCCAGCAGTACATGGATTATACTGTAAAAATTAATTTTCTTAATCACACATAATTATCTAATAATTATATACTTACCTCAAAATAAAAATTCATTTGCAAGTAAGGCATTTTCTCATGTCCTTAAATATTCACACCCTAGACAGCATAGTACAGAGGTGACTTGGGGACCATGTACCTATAATCCTAAGCTTCAATAAATTAGATTATTAGTTAAACTTTTTAATTAAATAATCTTATTTATTAATTCAATTATTAATCCACTATAAATATGGAATTACTCTCTTAGACATTATAGTTTATATTTACAGAGTATTCTCATGTAGTCCATTGATATAATCATTTCATATAGTTATGTCCTCCAATTATTGGTTCGTAAACTGGAACTGATCAAAATTATCATTTTACCCTTCTAATTATCACTTAATTCTTAACTACCATTAATCCACTAGTGAATGACTAATTTATAATCTTATTATAAATTTGAGCTCAATAACCATTCAGTTTCAGAATTAACACTTAAGAGAATAAATATACGATCTGTTAGGAAAGCTTGGATTTCAAATCTTATAAGATCATGTTCCCAACCATCCATATCACTGAATCTCCAAAATAAAAGTCACTAGCCTTTTTTTCCAAACAAACCTCAACGAGTGAATCAAAAGATCCAGTAGACATGCATAGGAGTTTATAACTACTCAGGATTCAGACTGATCTATATATAATCACCAAATTGATGTGTATTAAACTTTTATAATAAACGGCACGTTGATAAATATATTAATTCATATTGTTGCAGTCATATATCTTCTCATTATATAAAGCACATTAATTCAAATGTCTATCTACATCAATGATCCTGATTTAGATCACATGCATTCATAATATTTAGTGAACCATACTAGCAACCATTCATTAAAGATTTTATACTTTAATATATTGCTGATAAGTTATTCATTATCTATGATATTAATACTCGCGTACTAATACAAGATCATAGTCTCATTCATGAATATGAAATTTTCATATATTTAAAAAAAATTCAACAATAATTTAAAATAACAATTATAATAAAAATGTAAACCTTATTAAATTTCATATCAAAATGTCAATACACATGCTTAGAGGGCATAACTCCCAACAGTCATTTGCGTGACTTCGGGTACCATAGTCATATGTGTGACTTCGGATCAATGGCTTGTCCATAACTAAAACTTCTTCTTAAATATCCATTTAGATTCAATGAACCTGAAATCTTCAAGTGGATCTATAAGTTTTCAAACGAAATTGGAATACATAGATTACATTTCTTGGTTCATGGCTTCTTGCAATTTCTCCTTTTTCAGGATCATCCATGATTTTTCATAAGATAATGGATCGTCTTTATCAGTATCTGACACTAGGACATGTGCTTCTAGTTCGTAGCGAATTGGCTGTCACACAACCCCCCAGTATGACGTTGCACCGGGGTTTCCTTTGCATGAACTGTTGTTTCTCTGGTTTGTCGTTTATGAGTGGAAATTGAAGACGGTCTGATTTCATCAGCTGCTAATTCCTCGAGAACTACTTTGCTACGAGGTTTATAGTTTTGCATATAGGCATGCTCAAGGAAGGTTGCATTTATCTACACAAACACTTTTTGATCTTTGTGACTATAAAATTACCCACATCTAATCTCTGGACTATAGCCTACGAATATGCATACCTCAGACCTTGAGTCTAACTTTTAGGTCTTGAGTCTAACAACATAAGCTGGACACCCCTCATATACGAAAATGACGTAAACTAGGTTCAGAGCCATTCCATGACTCTAAAGGTGTCTTGCTTATAGACTTAGAGGGTATTACATTCAAAATGTAAGTTGTCGTGAGTAGTGTATATCCCCAAAATGTAAGTGACAGTGATTAGTACCTTAACATCGACGTAACCATATCCAATAAGGTTTGGTTTCTCTTCTCTGCAACATCATCTTACTGTGGTGTTCCAGGTGCTGTGAGTTGGGATTGGATTCCACATTCCAGCATATAATCATTGAATTCTAAATCCAAGTCTTCGTCGTCTAGATCGGATCAAAGGATTTTCAATGATTTACCTAATTGATTTTCAGCTTTAGCTTTGAAGTCTTTAAATTTTCAAAAAGTTTCAGACTTTCTTTGCATTAGGTAAGTATAACAATGTCTTGAGTAATCGTCAATAAAAGTGACAAAATACTCATACCCACCTCTAGCTTGTACATTGATCGGTAAAAAAACAGACATCACTATATACTAGTTCAAGCGGTTCCTTGGCTCTTTGGCCCTTTCTTGTGAAAAGTCTCTTGATCAATTTACCCTATAGACAGGATTCACATTTAGTTCTCTCAAAGCACCATGCTTTGTTAACATGTTTAACCTATCAAGACTAATATGTCTCAACCTAAGATGCCAAAGATATGAATCATCATCATCGTGAGAAACTCTTTGTCGTTTGTTATTTTTAGGTTTGCTACTTTAAATAATTTAGAATTATTTAGCGCGTGTTCTGTCAGTTTAAGCATATACAGTTCGTTTATAATTTTTGCATGACAAATATCGAATTCATTCCTAGAAATAATAAACTATTTATTAATAAATGAAATTTTGAATAATTGTTCTTGCAAAAATGAAAGACAAATCTAATTTCTCAAAAGTCCAAGAATATAATAAACATCGTTCAAAACTAAATAATTATATCCGAAAGGTAAATAGATTACCCGTAACACTTAAGCTGTCACGAGCGCTCCACTACCAACTCTTAAAATGAACTCGCCATCAGCCAACTCTCTTGACGAATCAAGCATCTGCAAAGAATAACATACATGGTTAGTGGCTCCTTAATCAAGTATCCCGGATGAAAAATCATATTCCACTAAACAAGCTTCAAGTACAAGTAAATCATGTTTGCCTTCATTTTTCAGTGGAGAGATACTTATTACAGTTTCTCTTCTAATAACCTTCAACCCAATAGTGAAAACGTTTTCCTTTGAGCTTGTTGTCTTTCTTGTTCTTCTTGACTTTTGGTGATGTCTTGGCTTTCTTCCTTTTCTTGTTCTTACTTTTACCCTTTCCATTGATCTTCTTCTTGTTGTTGCTTTTAATAGTGGTAGAAGGTCTTTGCTCGACAACATTTGCCTCGCCCTCTTTGTCATTCTCAGGTTGAGTTACTCAAAATTCTACAGTTCATTTAACGATTGGGTCATGTTGAATTACGACTTGTTCATAACATAATTGGTCGCGAACGTAAAAAAACTGGTGTGAGCGACTCAAGTATAATGCTAACTTGAGTCCGTTCATCAATGGTCGCCCCATGTACTTATGCCTCGTGCATTATGTTGATCATGTTCAAAACATGTTCTCGCACAGAAATACCCTTTCTCATCTTAGTTGTCATATAGCTCCTAATGGGCTCATGACAACTTTGAGCAGACTACTACCCAAACATCATCTGTAGAGATTCTATAATCTCATAGGTAGTCTTTATGCTTTCATGCTTGGTTCTCAGAACATCATTCTTGCTTATAAGCATGTAGCACTTCGCCTTGTTGTTTGATATGATACAAGGATCTTGTCCCTAACATTCTTAGGGGCATTAGCAGGAGGCTCCTCAAGACATTCCTCAGTAAGAACGTATTTATAGTTTTCACAAATTAACATTAAGTTCATATTTGATTTTCAACGTACGAAATTATCACCATTCAATTTTTCGAGAGCAAGTAAAGTAGTAACATGGTTGCCCATGATAGACATAATAATGATAACTGAAATTTAAAACATATAAGATTCAATATAATTGATAAATATCTAAAATTCAAAAAGTAAACGTGATGCATGAATACAACATAATAAACACACAAAATTTAACATTTACTAATCACGATAAAACAACCGAATGATTAATGTGATGTCTTAGGATTAGTTAGATTAACCTCAGACTTTCTATGAGACATTCTCATTCTTATTAATTAAAACTTAAAATATCTCATATTTTTTCTTTTAACAATAAGCTATCGCTTGTTTGGTCAAGTCACAACTATCCACATGAAAGTTTAATTGTGAATTTATGTGTAAACTATTATTTCAGATTAGTAAATGTTAAATTGGTACATCACTTCCTCCTATCTTCTTAAGAAGTCCAACATTGGTATTGGTACAGGTTGAAACCTTCCTTAGGGGGATAAAAACAAAGCCATCTCGAGACGCTCGTTGTACTAATAATAGAGATTGTAGGTTACATTGACATGTCAGCCTTCTCTCTCTCAGTATTTTAGGATTATGTGTTTTTATTTTAATTAATTAATTAATTTCAAATTAACTGCTAGTTAAAATAATAACTCTATGAATATTAAATAATCAGTTATTACAATCTCATTGGTCTAAGCTCATTTAACCTTCTAAAGCACCTAAGTCATAATTAGGTAAGCTTTGGTTAACTAATTAAGTATATTCATCAAATTTTAATAAAACTCTTTCATTACAGTCGGTTATCCTAAATGTTACTATAGCCCTTGGTGTGGTGTGATTACCAAGTTTTAACTAATTAAAACTTAGCAGTTTATATGCAATTGATTTCATAAAACAATACATATAAACATATTAGGACAATCCTAATAAATCAAGTTTCTACAAATGAGATGTATGATTAAATAAAATTGTGTGGGTTTTCATGTATGACATGTGATCGACTAATGCATGAACATGTTATCATATATAACAATTAAAACAATTAAATAAAATAATAATGGACCGAGTGAGTATTGAATATTTCTAAATTACAACCCCTGAAATAAAGAAATAAAATTACAAAACGGACTTCAAGACTACATATTTCCCAAATATTTCTTTCTCCTCTTAATATCCATCTTCATTATCTTCAAGATTTGAATAAACTTCTTTTTAATTAAGAAAGACAATTTTTCTTACTTAAAATTAATTTCCATAATTATCCTTTTAAAATAGTTGGTTTTTACTTAATCAAATAAACACTTTATTTGATTTGGTCAAACTTGGGTCAAACCCAATCAGCCTATTAATTTCTAATTTCTTAAAATTAAAAATTAATATCTAATTTTCATAAAATTAAAAATTAATTGTAAAATTACAATAATTTTAAAATTTAAAAAGATAATTAATAGAATGAGGGTTATCATCGAGTCCTATGGTGATAGAGTTGCTTGGTATCAGAGTTTGTACGAAACTTCTCTAAAAGTGACAACAATTTACACCGATGACAGAACACTCCTATCGTCGCCCCACCATCGTCGGCCACCACTACCACCCAACCCACTACCGCCAACCGCCAGCACCGCTGCCGGAACAGTATTCTCCAACATGAACAGTAAATTTTTCGTGAACAGTAATTTCCCGTCGAGAACAGTAATTTTCCTTCATGAATAGTATTTTGCGCCGAGAGTAATTTTTTGATGTGAACAGTAAATTTCTCGTTCGTCTCGTGCGTTATTCGTCTTCTCGCATTGAGAATAATTACAATAATAGTCAAATAAATTATAAAAATTCATACGCCACAAAATGGCTTACACAAGATCTAAGAAAAAAAATTAAAAGATCAAAACATAACCCAATAATCACCATACAATTAACGATCCATTATTTTTCAAACATTCAAAAAACACAACCATTCATTCGTTCATACATATCTCATATTATATAAATAATGTAAGAAAACACACACAAAATTTAACATATAAACATATAAAGACCGCTCTGATACCACTTGTTGGTCGTCACGGTGCGTGCGTGATAGAAGCGAGTGGCGCGTGGCCATTGAACAATAAAATTTTTAATAAAAATTAAATATTTTAATAAAACAAAAACGCGCAACGCTACGAAAACAATTTTTTTTTATTGGAAAATCTTTTCAATCAGTCATGATCCATTATATATTTATATATTAAATTAACAATATACAAGGTTATGAATCATATACCTCTTGTAGTCTAAATTAAACGTCCTCGCGAAACCAATCGATAAACCTTTCACACGAAATCATTCCAACAATTAGTAGATTCTGAGATTCACACCAAGATCTTCCAAGTCGACTATCAATGCACTATAATTAAATATTATTTTATTTTTCCCTTCTAGCATGATTAGTTTAATAAATAAAGATAAAATCTTGAAAAAATTATCAATTTGGACATAAAATTTATACATGTTTTCAATTTGGTCATTTTAATTTAAAAAGTCACAATCTGATCATCTTAATTTACTTAACGTCTCAATATACTCATTCTATGACTCTCCATTAACAGATATACTGACGTGACAGGTTAAGCAATGACGTGATATTAAAATATTATTTTATGTTTTCTAATTATTTTTGTTATTCTAAAAAAACCCAAAATACCAAAAATCCTTAAAATCCAAATCACTTTCCGCTTCCCCGTCCCACGACACACGCGACAGCTCAGTTCTCCGTGAGGTTTCTCCGCGACAGCCCCACTCCTAGAACTTTAATGAGATTTGAAGCATGCTTTGAAAAAGTTCGTGATATGGCTACCCGTGGTGCTGGGATGAACAGGTTCAGACGTTGGGATATGTCGACTGATTTTCAGAAATTTACTGTCATTGCCACTTTTCTTGTTTGAATTGTGAAATAAATGAAGTTTTGGCTTTTTATTTTGCCATAGTTATTTCTTTTCCCCTGCAAATCTTTAATCAAATTCTCACCCAAGAAAAGCTTCTCCTGCAAGTCACTCTTCTTCCCATTAGGTTCATTAACAATAGCTCCGGAAATGGAATCGGAAAGCCGTTGCCGACGTGGGCTAGCAAATTGCTCACAATCCAACCTCATTGAACAAAACCCATCTCAGAAAACCCATGTTGGTAAATTGTCATTTCAATTCAACACCCAATTCTCCCTTTTCATCAATTAATAGAAACATTTGACAATTCAAGCTTCAGACGACAAATAACAGAAACAGTTCACAATTAACAGAAACAAAATTTTCTGGGTCGCGCGGAGGAGTGGAGCTATTGCGGAGAAACCTCGCGGAGGACTGGGGCTGTCGCGTGTGTCGTGGGAAGGAGAAGGGGATTTTAGAGATTTTTGGTATTTTGGTTTTTTTTAGAATAATAAAAATAGGTGAAAAATATAAAATAATATTTTAATCTCACCTCATCACTTAACGTGTCATGTAAGTGTATCTGTTATGTTAATGAAAAGAGTGACAGAATAATCATATTGAGACGTTAAGTAAATTAAAATAATCAAATTGAAATTTTTTAAACTACGATAATCAAATTAAAAACAGTTGTAAACATCAATGGTCAAATTAATAATTTTTCATAAATCTTTGTTATAGGTGAATTTAGACCGCCATGATGTATTTTAATCTTTTCTTGTTAATAAAAAATTCTCTGGGTTTGGTAAAAAAAAAATCAAACATAAAAATTACATGTAGAATTTTTCAACCATTTTGTTTAAACTATAACTTTTAAAGATTTTTCTCCTAATTATAATTATTATCTAAAATTTTACCATCTAATTTTATCACTGAAACTACATACTATCTATTTAGCTAATCATTTTAGATAACATGGAAGATGAGAAGACTATCTTAAAAATATATAATGAATCTAATATTAAATTTACATGAATAAATTGATGTTTATATATACAATCAATATAACTATATGTTGCACTTAAATATAAAAAATGGTATAAATAACGCATAACTCGTACATTTGTTTACATGTTAATCTGTATGATTATTTACATACCATATGTTGTTGATATATTTATTTGATAATAATTACACGAAATAAGTGTAACGTAGGTGACAATTTTTTAAACGTCGCATCATTTTGTAAGGATAATAGTTGTAATTTTTTATTAGCTTAAAGTTGATTAGGAAAAAACACAAATGAAGGTGCTAGATTATATATAGCTAAGGTATTAAATTTGCAAGTATAAAATCATATGAGTGATCATTTGTTGTCATTCCAAAAACATTTTAAAACCTAGAAATCTAAATGGATTTTGTGGCTTTTTAATCATTTTTTAAATATAGCTAAGTTTATAACCATTTTGATTTGAGCATAATTTACTACTCTTATTACAGACTTTTTGAGATAATTAATATTAATTGATAAACAAAATATAACAAACTTTATATTTTGAGCAATTAATATATCTAATTGCTTAAAATAATTTTTTTTATTTAACACCAATTATTGCAACAGTTCTTTGTTTCAGGAAACAAATATTTTTTTTATCCTATTAATTTTTTAAATCATTATTGCTCAAATTTTCAATTTATTGTACCGATTTTTTGTAGTAGCCTATTACTTTTATATCCTATTCACTCTGTTAAAAAAATCAAATGCTTATCTAGTTTAATATTTATGTACTCCGTTTTGAATATTTTATCTATGAAAATTACATAAAATTGGAAAAAAAAATTAATAGAGTATGAACATGAATAATTTCATATGACACATGCCAATATCTAGATCGAAAACTTCATCGAAGAGAAGATAAAACGAGAACCGACAAATCAAACGAAAATACATGGATTACTGACGTGTCAATCCAAAGAGAAACTAATAAAGACCATTTGATTAATTAGACGATCAAGATTCACTTGATTGTTATTGTTGATAAGCTAGATCTCAGAGAATATTTTGTTGATCATATTTTCAGATAGAATTAGATAAGTTGTATCAGATCTATGTAACTGATGGAAGACCTATAAATATAGGCAAGATGCAACTTCAAATGGGGGTCAACAAATCTCAACACTCATTAACCTTGTAAACCATTTTTTCATATTGAAATACTATCAAAATCTCACCTTGGTTTTTCATCATTTTAAGGGTTTTCCACGTAAATCATGGTGTCATTATTTTCTCTCTCTAAATTATTCTCTTGATTTTTATATTATGATGTAAGAAATTCATAACCGATTCTCAAAGACAGTGGATTTTTTTCTTTACATTTGGTGCTTTTATTGAGAGATGAGAAAAACTCAAGAATTCCCTTCCCAAAACACTCAAAACCAAATCAAACCTTTCTATAATGGATACGGAATCGGAAGCGGAAACGGAATCGGAAGCGGCTACAAAACCAAAAGTGAAGAACGGTAATTTCATTTATTACATATTCGATCGGTTTATATATTTTGTACGATTATTATTATTTAAAAAAATACTAATGTTATTCACTGGCGATCGAATCTGGAAAATTGTCGTAGTGGGTGCCGCCGTCATCACCAACCGCGAGGAACACATCGCTGCCAATGAAACGTCACTACCGCGAAAACTTCCATCACCGGAACATCGACAAAGAAAAAACCATCAAGAACTACCTCAACTGTCGGATCTGATGGAATAGTTACGAGAAACAACCAGCAACACACCAAGAATAACCGTCAGAGTCGACAGGGTTGCCATGAAACCACCCCCATTTTCCAAATAAAATGAAACTCAGATCTACACAAAACGTGTCGATATTCGCCGCACGCGCCACTACGTGCCGTCAGCGGCGGAGATCTTTTTATCAAACCTGTTTCCAATTTTCGGGTAGACCCAGCCGATCAATAACCCCGATGTTTATGAAGTCAGCCCAATAGAAAGCCGCTATTGGCCCACGGACCAGCCAAAGAATCCACAAACGCGTGGCCCGTCGATCATGAGCGCGACTCGCGGGTTGACCCGTGACCTAAGCAACCTACGGCTTGGCGCTGGGCCCTTCACCAGGTCAGCACTCGCGTCCAAGGTCTTTCCTCCACGACCTATCCACAAAGGCAGCCTAAGCCTCAACTCCTCATGAAGCTTAGCTCCTAGCCCAATGCTCTTCATAAGCCACATTTTACAGATTTAATCCATGTCCAACAAGCTTTCCTCAGAATAAAATAATTGATGCAGAGCTGATTACCAAACAATCAGTACAATATTAAAGGGAAGATTTGTTTAAGTATTATTTATTACTTAACGCAAAAATTCTCTTCGATTAATTTACACACTATTTGATGTGCTCTTAATGTCAGAAAAATAATGCAATTATTTGCATCAATAATATTGGACAAGGAACGAATTTCAAGATTCAGATGCAGACATTATAGCTCGGATATGCATATTTTCTGAAAATCAAGAGTTACATCGATGATCTCCATTAAAATTGTGGGATTTGATCCATGAGCTTTCAAAGCAAGCAACGATATCCAGAACTTACAAATGACATTTACAAAAATACATTGAACTCAAAGTTAAGTATTCACTTTTTATTTACTTTGCTTCTCTTAAATATGTCGTTTTATCCATTAAAAATGTCAATATTATTTGATGCATAATCTCGAAATTTAAGTGCATATGATCATGCTTAACATGTGTTAGCGTAAATCACATTTATAATGATTGGATCGGCTAATATACTCATATTGATAGTTATACCAAATAAACATTAGCATGACACTATCTCATAATCGAGCATCGTGAAAATAATTTATTATGCCATGTCTAAATTGATTTGAGTTATTAAACATTATCAAACCAAAATATCTTTTTTTAGATCATGTATCTAACTCGAGACACTAAAAATAACGTATTTAACTCGGCCAACTTAACGCTCGATCATCTTACCAGGGTGGTCTTTGATGTAGAAACCATTACATATCAAATCAAATTCGGCGTTTTAACTGAAGAGAACAAATGAGAACTATAATATAAATCATACATCATTTGAAAAATACGGAATTAGCTTCTTGAGGAATTTTTTGGAACTCAATTTAGAACTTCGAGACAAAAGTTATGGCAGTTTTATATAAGCTGTTCAGAAATAAAAATTACGCAGAATAGTAAATTTTGGAAATTATACTGTATCAATTGGGAGCTGAGCACATGGAGAATCATATATTATTATGAAGATATAGAGATTTACTTCCTGAAGAATTTTACAGAATTGATGGAGCTCACAACAAAAAAGTTATGATGATTACGTGAAGGCAGTTCGAGAAAGTAGAATATGTGGAATGGTCAACTTCATAAACTAAACTCAATATAGTAGGAGTCAATTACATGGAAAATCTTATATCAACGGAAAGATAGGGAAATCTGCTTTATGAAATTTTTTACGAAAATCAATTTGAAACTCCTGATCAAAAGTTATGGTAAATTTTGTTGGTGCCATTCAAGAAAGTAAACCTATAAATGCTTTTTAAGTTTAATTTTTAGACTATATCAATTTATATATTATTAGATAGCAAATAATATATCGTTAGAAATATATAGATGTCTACTTCTTGAAGAATTTTGCAGAACTTGATTTGGAGTTCTTAGAAAATATTATGACAATTCTCGTGGAGGCTGCTTAGGAAAATAGATTATCCAGAACCTTGAATTCAGAAATTAAACTGCATTTATTGGGGGTTAACTACATGACGAATCTTATATCAACAGAAAGATACGGAAATCTACTTTGTGAAGAATTTCACAAAAATCAATTCGAAGTTCTCAAACAAAAGTTATGACAGGTCTCGTTGGTGTTATTCAAGAAAAACTTGATTTGGAGCTCTCGAGTAAAAGTTATGACAATTTTTGTGAAGGCTGTTCAAGAAAGCACAATATGCAGAACGGTCAATTTCAGAAATTAAACTATATTTTCCGGAAGCCAACTACACGGTGAACCTTACATCATCAAAAATTTATAAAAGTCTACTTATTGGAGTATTTTATGAAATTCAATTTGGAGATTTCGATCAAAACTCACAAATTTTGCAGAACTTGATTCAGACCTCCCGAACAAAAGTTGTGAAAATTTTCGTGAAGGGTGTTCAGGAAAGCTTATTACACGGAATGGTCAAATTCATTAATTAAACTGTATCGACTGGGACCCAATTAAATGGTGAATTATATATCATTGGAAGCATATGAAAATCAACTTTTTGAAGAATTTCATGGAATTCAATTTGGAATTTTCAATGAAAACTGATGGCATGATAATGTGCAGACTGCTTAAAAAATAAATACTTGGCGTCAAATTTATCTCTCCTTCAACAACAATAGAAATAAGGGCGTAAGTCCTTGGGAGGGGCAATTCGTAAGTCCTACTCTCAGAAGGAACTAAGGGTGTAAGTCCTTGGGAGGGGTAATTCGTAAGTCCTGCTCTCAGAAGGAACTAATGGCATAAGTCATTGGGAGGGGAAGTTCACAAGTCTTACTTTCATAAGGAACTAAGGGAATAAGTCCTTGGGAGAGACAATTCATAAGTCATACTCTCAGATGGAACAAATGGCGTAAGTCCTTGGGAGGGGCAATTCATAAATCCTATTCTCAGAAGGAACTAAGGGCGTAAGTCATTGGGAGGGGCAATTCATAAGTCCTACTCTCAGAAGGAACTAAGGGCGTAAGTCCTTCGGAGGGGCAATTCATAAGTCCACTCTCATAAGGAAGTCAAAACGGGGTCATGGTTCCACTGACGGAGCCTAAGTCCTTGGGAGCATCTATGTACGTCGTTCTCAGAAGGAAATCAAGACAGGGTCATGGTTCTTTATTTGAACCTAAGTCCTTGGAAGTAGACAGTTTGTGGGACATTCTCCCAGAATACAGAAATGTAAACGGGGTCATGGTTCTTTATTTGAACCTAAGTTCTCATCTCAAAAGAAAATGACAACACATAAGTCATACTCTCAAAAGGAACTGAAACACAAGTCGAGATGGACAAAGGTTGAGAACAGAGCAACGAGAATGGACGAACTCCAAAAAAAAGTTGAGGAGAGAACTTCAGATCAGAAGAAAAGCTGAGAAAAGAAAAGCTGAGCTGAGTAAAGAAAGGAAGAAAAGAAAAGCCTAGAAAAGAAAAGCTGAGAAAAGAAAGGTTGGGTTGAGTAAAGAAAGGAAGAAAAAAAAGCCGAGAAAAGAAAAGCTGAGAAAAAAAGGCTGAGTTGAGTAAAGAAAGGTAGAAAAGAAAGAAAAGGTCTATAAAAGAAAAGTCAAGTAAAGGAAGCTCGCGGCTTCAACATTTTAGAACGGGAAGCGAGAAAAGAAAGGAAAAAGAAGCGGAAGAAAAGAAAGGAAACAAGAAAGACTCTATCGATGAACTGGTAGTAAATCAAAATGGGGCCATGGTTCCGCAGAAAGAGCCTAAGTCCTTACGAGTGTCTACGGATGCCGTTCTCAGAAGAAAAAAAAATGAGGTAATGGTTCTTTATTTGAACCTAAGTCCTCCTCTTAAAAGAAAATAGGCAGTTCGTAAGTCCCTCTCAAAATAAAAATGAGGCTATGGTTCTTTATTTGGACCTATGTCCTCCTCCAAAAAAATGGGCAGTTCGTAATTCTTTCTCTCAGAATGAAGACGAGGTCATGGTTCTTTATTTGAACCTAAATCCTTGAAAATAGGCAGTTCGTAAGTCTCTCCTAAAGCGAAAACGGGGCTATGGTTTTTTATTTAAACCTAAGTAATTCTCTCAAAAGAAAATGATAGTTCATAAGTCATATTCTCAGAATGAAGATGGGGCCATGGTTTTTTATTTGAACCTAAGTCTTTGGGAGCAGACAGTTCGTGAGACATTCTCCCAGAATGAGGAAAGTAAAAATGGGGTCATAGTTCTTTATTTGAATCTAAGTCCTCATCTCAAAAGAAAACAAGCAGTTCATAAGTCCTTCTTAAAGCAGAAATGGGGTCATGGTTTTTTATTTAAACCTAATTCCTTCTCTCAAAAGAAAACGACAGTTCGTAATTCATTCTCTCAGAATAAAGATGGGGTCGAGGTTCTTTATTTGAATCTAAGTCCTTGAAAAAGCAATACAACAAAAAGAGAGTTCAATAGAAGAACAATTGCACAAACAGAGTATTTATATTGATTGAAGCTGAAGTACAAAGGAAAAAAAACAAAACAAGATAAGGAAAACGAAAAACAAGGAAGCAAGAGAAATTCAATCAATGAAGTAGGACATCAAACTCAAACTCCTGCAATGAAATTATGAAATGGTACACTCTTACTCATTTCAATAAATTATTATGTTATTGTTATTGTACAACATTCTTATCACAGATCTTAACCTATGAGAGAAAGAAAAGAAAACTGAAGAAATGGGATAAACTCTATCAATGAGCCTGTATTAAAGAAAATGAGAAAATTCTATCAATGAGCTTGTAACAAAAGGAAACTGGAGGAACTTCACAGTCAATAGTTGTTCTCAAAAGAAGACTAGAAGTCATCTTCAAACAAACCAGTTCCTGTGAATGGAAAAAAGTGACAACGGAAAAAGAACTACAATTAAAGGAAAAAGAAAATTTGCAATGTCTGGAAGAAAAGAAAAATTACAAAAAGATACAACAGAATATGATTGCATCAGCGGCAACATCTTCAATAGAAGGGTTGGCAGTTGCATTCTCAATGAGAAGGTTAACAACGGCATGTTAAATAGTTGTTTGGAAAATTTGTTTTGCGTGTTCTGACAAAAAGGTAAATAACGGCTATTAAACCTGAGCACAAGGATGGGAAGCGACGAAAGAAATGACTGGGGAGAGTCAAAATGTCATAACAGAATCTGAAGCGTCAAAGAAGACCCCCTAGTGAGAATGAAACCGAGCGCCAGATCGGACCTTTTAGCAAAGATGGAAACCAAGCTCCAGATTAGATCTTGTAGCGAAAGCGGAAACCAAGCTCCAGATCAGATATTGTAACGAAAGCGGAAACCAAGCTCCAGATAAGATATTGTAGCGAAAGCGGAAACCAAGCTCTAGATCAGATCTTGTAGCTAAAATAGAATTCGAAGCTCCAGACCGGACCCCCTAGCGAGAACAGAATTAGGATGCCAGATCAGACCTCTTGGGGAAGATGGAAATCAAGCGCCAGATCACACCTCTTAAGGAAGATGGAAATTGAGAGCTAGATCAGACCTCTTAACTAAGGCCTTTTGGTTTGCATCAAACTTACACCTCAAAATAGATACGATCCCAGGTAATTCGTTCTTTTCAATTTGGAAATTTCTTATCCGTAAATCTTGCCTCTTACCCGATCAGACACAATTCCTAAGATCCCTTGCTTATGATATTTGGTGGTTATGATTAGCTCGGAATGAGTATGTATTTAAAGGTATCTCCCCTTCTCTTGAGCTTTCTCTTAGGAGATGGGAATCTGCCTTGAAAGAATTTCTGCAGGCAAAAGAATCTAAGGAAGGTTCTCCTATGCTCACCAACTACAACAGGACTCCTAAAAAACACAGATATGGGAACAACTACAAATTCCTCGATCTCAGAAATAGAAATTATCAGTTCCCTCCTGGAAAAGATGCTGTCAATCTTAATATAAATTGCTCTTTTAACTTCACTCTGCAAAAAATGTCAGGAAGTTGGGTTTGTAGAGATAATTCAAGAGAGTATATTAGAGGAGGTTGGGTTTGTCCACTCAATTCCTCTACCTACATTTCAGCTTTGAGTGCAGCACAGCTATTGAAGGCATTAGATCATTGAATGCTTTATTCCTTCTCAACATAAAAGTGGAAGTCTCCAATGAGGATTTGTGGACTCTGTGCCATTCTTCTCAATCTAATTTTCAGTGTATTAATGATGCTTTTAAAGAATTATATGACTGCTTATCTGCTGTTTTCATTTTGGTTAGAGATGAGGTGAATATTTCTGCTAAACTGATAGCTGATAGAGCTGATTTTCATTGTTACAGCAGTGATTTTGGATCTCGTCCTCCTCTCTGGCTAGGTGAAAATCTGGCGAAGGAATCTTTACCTATTTAATCCTGTACTTTGCTTTTCTTGTGGTGATTCTGGGCTGTTTCTTGAGGTTTTGGTTCTGTTGTATGCTTCTCTTATTTAGATCCTACTGTACTTGTTTCATCCTTTAATGGAATTGAGTTTTTCTGTAAAAACAAATCCCTTCATTTAAGAGTTTATCTTTATCTCAATTATTTACTTTCTTTATTTTTTGAACAAGTGTCAAGCATACGGCTATTTATGGGTATTAACATGTTTGTACAATATTTTTAGACTTTTTTCAATTTTAATTTTCTTACCAGCTACACTTTCTGTTTTTTGAGGTGAAAATTTCTACAATATTTTCAATTTTGAATTTTCATGTCAATTTACTTATCTATATCATTTCATATATAATTGTATTTATATTGCTTCTTTGTTGGCTATTTTAGTTATGGGCTAAAATATTAAATATAAATATTACTTGCTATTTTGTGAAATAGATTTTCTACATAGTATGTTCGGCTAAAAACTCCAGACTTAAAAGCTCAAATTAAACCACATACTCACAAAGCCAACCTCATTACCTAAAATAGTCAGTAATATTTATTATTAGTAGTTATATGTCATTTGCGCTCTTTGATTCCTTGCTCTATTAATTCTCTTTAGAGTTTTATCCTCTCGTATTCTGATATCCTTATTCTTATCTTCTCAGGCCTTTTTCTTTTTCTTTTCATTGATGATCTCTTCTTACATCCTCCTTAGCTACGATCATAGCTATAGAATGCTGGCAGCTTCTTCGTCGTTGGAAACTTGAATAGTGAATTGATGCCAAGGAATTGTTTGGTGAGAGGTTCCACAACTACAAAATGAATTTTTCACGACAGGGATTCCCTGTCGGAAAAAAGAATGACGACAGGTGATCCACCGTCGTAAAAATGAATTGCCGACAGTTGATCCACCGTCGTTTTAAAAAAATGTCGTAGAAAAGATTAATTTTTTGTGAGGGTTGATTTTTTACGACGATCAAGCATCTTATCCATGATTATATCCACGATAATGGTAACAGTCACCATTGTGAATATAAGACAATGGTTTGTCTACAAACCATCATGAATAGTTCTACAAACACCTCGCGAATATTATTAGGCATCTTACTCGATATACGATGACACTATACTACTTGATATCTTGGGCATCTCACAAAACTGGATGATATCAGCTGTGTCGTTCTAGCCTCATAACCAAAAATGATTGTCTTATATTCGATAGTGAATCCCTGTCGTGAAATATCTGTAATCGGTAGGTTTTATGTAATAGTCTTCATCAGAGATTTCTTCTTTTGAGATTTCTCTTGAATACAAAGGAAATGTGTTTCATATAAAAGTTTTATAACTTACAGTTTACTAATAGACACATAAAAGGATTACCTCCATAAATTTAACTAGATATTCAGGTCAGGGCATAACATCCCACAGCCTGTCCCATAGTCTGCAACTCATCCTGAACTAGAATAGATAGAGGTGCATCATGAATCATATCTAAATAAATAAACACGTACATTCTCCTCTCCTACCGGAACACCATCGCTTGTTGAGTCGATAATAGTGTCATGCACAATGATCTCATCGTCAATATTCACAAGCAATTTTCTAAAATATTTTAAAATATTGTGAGTATGTGTATGCATGAATATATTCACTAAGAAAGCAAATCAAGTTTATATGTTATCGAACCATAGCTTTACATCTTTGTTGTCATAGAAAGCCCATCCTGATGTCCTAAACAACTTACCTTGTCCGATGGAGAAGTTATCTTAGGATCACTTTTAAGTTTCTCTTGTTCTAAATCCTTAAATTTGACACTCCATTTTAAATTCTCCTCATTTACAATTTGCCTACACACTTGCATAATTTTTTTTTCTTAATTTCAACTTTTGAGTTGTGTCTCGGAAGTTTAAAATATATGGTTGGAGACACAAAATGCCCCAAACCCCTTACTCGTCTACCATGCTCGGGAATATCCAAAGCCATGGTGAGAATGTCCTTGCTACCTTAAGTTCTTCAAAGAACTATAATATAAAAATAATAACCAAAACTCATTTACCAAATGGTTATAACTAATTCGAAATCAATGAATTAAATACACTTACATGACTTTTTCTTCAACGGTCTCATCCTTGCGGCTTCTTTTTTTGTCGATATGGGCATGCTTCCACAATGTTGTTCTATTAGCTCATTGATACCTCTTTCTTTTTGCTATCATATGCAATAATATAGGTCAGTAACAAATACATAGTTATTTGGCAATGAGTATTAAGTTCTAAAGAAATTAATAATCTTTACCTAACTCTTCCTCCAATTTTGCGTATCTTTTACGAGATAATCTATGATTATATATATTCATCACTCTATTCTTTTGGTGTTGTTCTCTTACTTGCTGCAATTGAAAAATTTATTGTAACTATTAAATTTAACTCGTCCGATTATCTCAGAAGCATCCTATATGTTTCTACACCAACGCCGTGAAAAATAGAATCTATAGTAGTGTTCATTTAATATTATTTTGTTTCAATTTCTTCTTATTTATTTCTTTTGTTATTGTTCTATTAGATTTTGTTTAATCTGTTAATTATTATTCTCCTTTGTCAGACTCTTCTCAATGACAGTAACGGGTCTGAGATTCTGAGGTGTAGTTTTTTTCTTCTTCTTTCTCAACTAAGAGCACTACATTTCATAAAAAAAAATATAAGTAATTTCTTCTCATTATATTCAATTATCTAGTTAAACACCCATGCACGTGATTTGGAAACTATAAAATACAAATAAAATAATAAAAATTATAATTATAAGAGATGTCAATATTACATTTTTAATTATGAAAAGATGATGTAATATCTCTTAACTGTCCATTTATACTTCTTCTTTATGCTAAATAATTATCACTTTTACTTTCGAAAATTGTAGTAGATGAGTCCTTTTTATTAACTTATATGCTAGAATGGTCCTTCATGTGTATAAATGGACAAAGATGGGGATTCAGGTCTCATTTATTCACTAATTCCCTACTAATGAGATCCTTGTGGAATCCCCTAGCATTGAAAAATATGTCCCTCGCATTCTGTGATATCAACTGGATATTGACCAATTTACCCCTGATCTTACTCTCAAAGACCCTAAAGTTTCTTTCTCTCAACAAATAATACACAAATGATGAAAAGGAAACTCTGAGCATATAGGAGCTCAAAGACTTCCCTTTACTCCACACTACTAGCCATGAAATCAACTAGGCCCAGTTAGAAGCTCTACAGATCTTATTACATTTGTCCATCAACCTAGATCACATTAATCTAGCATATTAACATTTTATGAACAGATGTGAGTTGGATTCAGCATGACCCACACAGAACACACAGTCAAACCCTTGGTTGTGTCTATTCTTCATGCCTTGCTCTTTAAAAGGTTCTGTCTAATTTATAATTCCTGGATTTGTTTAAATTATTTGCTTCTGTCTTGTGGCTAGCTAGATGTAAGTGGCCTTGGCGGGAGTCTTGATGACTCAGTATTGCTTTTGGCTGCCCAAGCTCTTTTGCATGGATATTTGTAACCATAGGGGCTGGTTTTAGCTTCTGCTTTTCTTGGTTGGTCGCTGGAAGTTGCTGTTGGGTTGTTGTCCTCCTGATGGTCTAGGTGAAAACATTTTATTTTTTATTGTCCAAGGTTGTGGCTAGGGGCTGGATTATAAAGCCCTCTTACATTTCTTTTGGTCCATTTTGTAAGCATGGGGTGTGTTATATAAAGGCTTCCCATGTAACTATATATCCCATTTTGTGTCATTGGGTGCTTTGTTTGTTCTGATGGTTGACTTTTGGTGTTGACTTTTGTGGTTAACCTTAGTATTACAGGTTTTTAAGTGTAAATGCTTTTGTTTATAGGTTTTTCCCCCTTGGGTTATGCCCCTTGTATTTTTATAAGTATATTCTCAGTTTATATACTTTTCTTTTACCAAAACAAATGTGTATATATGTAAAAATGACCATTTTAATTTTAAGAAGTTTAAGTTAGTTATGGACTTACTATGCTACTCTTTCGTTTATTTTATAACCATCAAAAGTAATTTCTCATCACTTTCGTTATTTTTTTCTTATGTTTGTTGATGATGCTTTTCAAATTCTACTCAAACTTGTTCAACTTGCTTCAAAAAAATTTGTCCAATTCACAATAAATCTGTAGAAATCATTGAAATTTTTTTATGTTCTTGATTTAGCTTATAAGTTATTTTTCACAATCTGAAATAGATAAATATATTATTTGGTTTAACAAATTATTTACTTAGTAGAGGGTCGTTCCACTTTATTTTCTTATGCACATGAACAAAGATGATTGACTTTAAAACTAAAGATGGTGTCTATCTTTTGACCAACGTCCAAGAAAGATAGGAGAATGATGAAAAATATGATACATTAAAATATAACATAACAGTAAATAATGAACTTATCAATGACAAGTAAACTTTACGTTTACCTAGCAATGAAATAGATGCAATTAAACAAAAAAGGGGTGTGAGGATCTCGCATTCCATTTTTATTTTTTTCACAAAAAAAAGAAGCAGAGATGGAAATCTCGTTAGAGATAGATAGATAGATATATAGATAAACATATAGATAGAGAAAGAGAGGGAGACAGAGAGAGACAAAGAGAGAGAGAGCGAGCGAGCGAGTGTAGGCGACGCACAAAGAAAGTGAAAGTATGATTTTTTAAAAGAAATTATTTAAGAGAAGTGGGAAAACACCATAAACAAAAATAAGGAAAAAAAAGTGATAGAAAATTATTCTTGGTGGTTACAAAAATAAAATGATAAAATAGTAACTTCATAATTAACTTAAAATTTCATAACCTAAAAATAGGGTAATTTTTTCATACTATTAAATCGGTGAATTATTTTTACCATAAATTTTATAATGGGACCATTTATACCAACTTCTTGTTCAATAGCCAAATTTAGTTGGTAATACATTTTTATACTTCGAGTACAGAAAAAGATAAAAATAATATTGCAAACTAAAATAATAGCTAAAAAGGAGATAAAGTAATATCTTTATAGGCGATAACTGATTACCTTCCATCCAAGAATGGCTTATTTCTGCAATATAAAAACTAAAATGAGAACAAACCTAGTTCCCTAATTGTAATAGGATAAAACTAAATCACAGACAAACCTGTATTTATCGAAAATAGCTATTCTCATACAAATCAGAACAAATAATATTAGCGAAAAAGTCAAATAAACTAATGCAGGAGAATTGTATCCTTTGCATAGTTAAACTAAATTAACAACAGTGGAAATGTATTTTAGATTACGTGAATTAGTCGCTTTATAGCATGTAATTTAATGAATTGATATTTTAGTTTACGGGAATTAGTCGCTTTATAGCATGTAATGAATTGATATATAAGATACTCATGCAACTAGATAAATTGACCGAGCAATATTAAAAAATATAATTTTATGCTTATTATTATGACGTTACAACACAAATAATTTGATGCGGACGGTATAGCGTTGAAGTTTTTAGAACGAATAGATCGTCGCCCGCGTAGTCACCTTCCGGAGACCATACATTTTTACTCGAGTTGACTCACGGAACCCGTAAGATATCAAATCGAAGCTCATTCAGAGATCTACATGTATATGCGATTTTACCCGTTACGGTCTGGTTTCAGGCCCAAAAATGTCATTTTAGGCGCTTTCAAAAGCCCAGAAGCTATTTTTCAAGTTTTGGACATTTTTATAATTTTCACTTTTTTTAATTTTTAGGGTTTTTAGGAACAGTTTAAATAGGTATTGTTTAGGGTTTTTTCAGCTTCTGGATGATATTGTTGGATACATTTTCTCTATCATTCTAATTTTCGGTAATTCGTGATTTATCGAAATTTTTTCATAAATCTTGGTAATCTCAGAATTCAACAGGTTTTAGAAGATCGAATTACTGGAAATCGTGTGTGATTCTAAAGTATTTGATATTTTTAGATTTTCTTGAGGCTTCCACTACATCAGTTGGTAACAGAGCTAAAACTGATCCGTAGTTTTCATGGCACCATGACGGAATCAGCAACGGTAGTAGTGAGTTGATGAGCTTTATTAGCGCGATGAGGGCGTCCAACTAGAACATCAAATTGGGCAGATTTTGGTTCAACGTATGGAGCGAATGTTGGAACAGTTAACCGAAATGACGATTAATATGATGGGGAATCAGAATAGGAGAAATATGCCTGAACCGTGAAATGTGATCAGGCAGAGCGATTGAGTAGACGAATCAGAAGGGGAAGACGAAGGAGAATACTATGAGGACAATCCACAGGTACGTCGTAGGCAGCAGAGAGTCCAAGTGGACGAGGATAATAGGTGGTGGGAGGTCGATATGCAAACTGAAATACCAGAATTTCATGGCAGTCTTCAGGCTGAAGAGATCCTTGACTAGTTAGCGATTGTTGAGGAGATTTTAGAGTTCAAAGGAGTGCTAGAGAACAAACGAGTACCTTTGGTGACGACTAGGTTGTGAGGTAGGGTTACGGCGTGGTGGTAGAAATTGAAGCTATCTCGTACCAGGTTGGGTAAATAAAAAATTTCTTATTGGGAAAAGATGAAACACCTATGAACTGTATTTTTGTCTTCTAATTATCAGCAGATTGTATCAAAGGTTACAGAATGTGAAACAGAGTTTGAGATTGGTGGACGATTATTCTAAGAAATTTAACCAGTTGATAGCCAGAAACGAGATCCATGAAACAGAGGAACAATTGGTGGCTAGATACATTGGAGGATTAAGGATTCAGATTCAGAATACCCATAAAATGTTTGATACTGTGTCATTGTCAGAAGCGCGTCCGAGAGCCTTGATGGTGGAGAAGCAGTCACACTATGTTAGTGGTTGGAGTGGATTGAGTGGCACCAATAACACTAAAAGAGGAGGCATGGGTAGCAAAATCGTGGGAAGTCAGTTTTACAAAGGTGTGAGCAATTGTACCATGAAGTTTTTTGCTTGTGGTGAACTAGGACATAGGCAGTCTGATTGTAAAGGGGCGGGTAAGAGGGCGTTGTTTGCTGAAACTAACGAAGGTGGTGATGAGAACGTTGAAGTTGCTTAACATCCATTTTTTATGATGAGCAACCGGAGAACGAGGAGGTTGGTACAAGAAATGTGGGAACTACATTGGTTGTTAAGAGGTCGTATTTGACGCCTAAGGCAGTAGTTGAGGATGATTGGTTGAGGAGTCATATTTTCCTGTCCACTTGTACCATCCTGGGCAAGGTATGTCGTTTCGTGATTGACCCTGGCAGTTTTAAAAATATCATTTCAAAAGTGGCAGTGCAGAAGCTGACTATTAAGACGGAGAAACATCTCAAACCTTACAAACTAGCATGGTTTTAGAATGGTGGAGAAGTAACAATTTCTAAACGTGCTCTTGTTACATTTTCTATTGAAACAAATTATAGAGATGATGTTTGGTGTGATGTGGTGGTCATGGATGCTTGTCATTTTTTATAAAGTCGGCCTAGGATCGTGCGGCAATCCATGACGGACGAGCTAACACTTACAGTTTTCTGTTTAGTGAGACTAAAATTGTGTTGGTGCCAAATAAACCAGTAGATAAACCCTTAGCTAGAGGGACTAGTACGAATTCATTATCTTTGGCTCAATTTGATAAGGATTTGCAGGATTCAGAGATAGTATTTGTGTTGATTGGACATGAGGTAACAGAAACTGTAGCAGTTCCAGATGCGGTGGTTCCCTTATTAGTAGATTTTTTCAGTGTATTTTCAGATGAATTACCAGATGGACTGCCACCACTACGTGATATGCAACACCATATAAGGAGCTGCACAGACAGGTCGAGGAATTGTTGGCCAAGGGACTTATCAGAGAGAGTATGAGTCCATGTATTGTGTCAGTCTTATTGACATCAAAGAAGGACGGTTCTTGGGGGATGGGCTATCAACAAAATTATTGTTAGGTATCAGTTTCATATTCCCGCTTGGATGATTTATTAGATCAAATTAGTGAAGCTATTGTGTTTACTAAGCTTGATTTAAAGAGTGGCTACTACCGAATTTGGGTTAGGCCTGAGGATGGTTGGAAAATAGCTTTAAAGACTCGCAAGGGGTTGTATGAGTGGTTTGTGATGCCATGTCGATTGTCTAATGCCCATAGTACTATTATGCGTGTGAGAGAGGTTTTAGTTGTACTCCATAGGAAACAATTTTATGGAGCCAAAAAGAAGTGTTTTTATGACTCCAAAAGTGCTATTTTTGGGGTATGTGATTTCTGGAGATGGATTGTAGGTAGATGAGGCTAAAGTTGAGGCAGTGAAACAGTGGCCTAGACCAAAGATGATTACTGAGGTTAGGAGTTTTCATGGTCTTGCATTTTTTTATAGGCATTCTATCATGCACTTCAGTAGTATTATGGCGTCGATTACTGATTGTATGAGAGGGAGTAAGTTTTCATGGACCGATGAGGCAGATTCAGCGTTTCGATCGATTAATGAACACCTAACCACTGCACCAATTTTAGTGTTGCCAGATTTTACAAAGCCATTTGAGTTACACATCGACGCTTCTAAGGTTGGGATTTGGGCAGTATTAAATCAGGGTAGCAGACCAGTGGTCTATTTCAGCGAGAAGTTATCCGGCGTGAAAATCAAATACAATACTTATGACGTTAAGTTTTATGCAGTAGTACAGGCTATGAAGCATTAACGTCATTACCTATTTCACAGGAAATTCATATTATATATTGATCATGACTCTTTGAGGCATTTAAACAGACAGGATAAGGTGTCACCTAGACATGCGAGGTGGGTTGCTTATCTCGAGAAATTCACTTTCGTGGTCAAACACAAGGTCGAGATAACCAACCGAGTTGCAGATGCAATAAGTCGCAGGAATAGTTTGTTGGTTACTATGTGAGTTGAGGTACCTTGTTTTGATTCTTTTGGTGATTTTCTTGTTACTGATATTTATTTCTCTGTGGTTCTCCAAGACCTATAGACTGGAAAGAAAATAGATTTCTTGTTACATGATGGATTTCTGTTTAAGGGGAATCAACTTTGTATCCCAGATTGTAGCTGCGATTGCAGATTATAAGAGAACTTTATGGTAAGGGTCACGTTGGCTGAGATAGAACCTTACAACTGGTGCAGTTGTCATATTTTTGGCCGAGTATGTACAAGGAGGTTGAGAAATATGTGCAACGGTGCAGAATTTGCCAAGTATATAAGGGTTCCACTAATGCAGGATTATATATGCCATTGTCAGGTCCTTCTCAACCTTGGGTGGATATTAGTATAGATTTCATGTTGGGACTGCCTCGCAGGCAGAGAGGTAATGATTCTATCTATGTTGTTGTGGATCGTTTCTCTAAGATGGTTCATTTTATCCCTTGCAAGAAAACTACTGATGTTTAGGTTTTTTTAAGTTTTTAGATGATATTGTTGGAGAAGTTTTCTCTATAATTCTAATTTTTGATATTTCGTGATTTATCAAAATTATTGCCTAAATCTTAGTAATCTCAGAATTCAACAGGTTTTAGAGTACTAACAATCATGCACGATCAACTATGTTTGATATTGTTAGGTTTTCTGGAGGCTCTCACTACATCATAATTGGTATAAGTGATATGAGAGTATCAAGTCAATATTTTTTTAATAATCAAATAAGTTATGATCTAATAACTATACGTTATTTTTTGGGCAAAATACAAATCACTCCTTAAAGTTTACAGCTGGCATTTTGCTCTAGGAAACTTCATTTGGCAAATTAAGTCCCTAAAAGTTATGCTCAACTAGTCATTTTTTAGATGCACCAGTTGTGGTGTTTTTTGTCATAATAAGAAATTCTGCAAGAATCCCATTTATGATGGTGATGGAGGTGCTCATAAAGAAAGACATTTGATGATGGGATGTGTTTGATGGTTTTGATTTTGTGTTATGGATTTTTATCCTTAAATGGATATTCTTTTGTTTTTTTTAATTTCATAATGTGTAATGTATTAACTGTTTCAAGTATTGATGATAAAGCAATGGGAAGTATAGTGTTACTTTACCAGTCCTTTTATTTCATGTGGGGCAGTATTAGAAATGTAAATCAAGAACATATTAAGAGCCATGCCGAAAATAGATGTAATGTTTACTAAGGGCTTGTTTGGTAACCCGTAATATACAGTACTAAAATAATATTGTCTGACGTTTGATAAAAATATGAGACCCGTACTAATTAATACGGTGAGACTTTTTAATCCTACCCACGCTGTATAATTTAGTCCCCTCATAAAATAAGGGACTAAACGAGATTAAGGATGGGAGACTCTATCGTGACACACACGAATACCCACAAGAATACCCACACGAAGACTCACATGAACGTCTTCTTCCTGCCATTCCTGCCGCTGACAAAGCTTCTTCCTTCCACCGCTTCTTCCTGATAAGCCTCTTCCTCTTCCTCTTCTTCTTCTCGTTGGATTCTTCTTTTGTTGCTTCTGGTTCTTGTTAGATCTGGTACTCAAATATATTTTTAGATTTCCCAATACAAATCGAAGCTCAGAACAAATCTTAGCAAAGATGACCAATTAATCTTTTGTGTCTGATCCCAAAAACCCATCATAGAAATCATCGAAGAGTAGCGAATTTCAAAAGCCCAGTAAGTAAATTAGGCATTTGCAATGGTGAAAAACATAACAAATTCGTGAGAGAAGAGAGATATTGAGGTTTTTTAATCAACAAGAACCGACCCGTGAATTAGAAAGTAGGGTTTGGTCCTCACCTGAAATTTCTTCCTACTCTAAGCAATATCAATGGCGGATATGCTAGAGAGAGAGATTAGTCAAGGAATTGGTCTGTGGTTTAATTATCATTTTATATATTTTGTCAATTTTGGGATCCCTTTCATTAGTTTATGTTTATATTAATTGTTTGTTTTATAATTGAAAATGTTAAATAACATGTTAATGAGTTCTAAACAGATTTGTGTAAATCAAATTATGACAAATAATTTTACAATAATTCAGTACTATGATGTGTCAAACATTGTACAAATAATGCAATGGATAATATTATTTAATCTAATACAATACAGTCCAGTATTATCTTGACTACCAAACGAGCTCTAATTATTTAGTTTATGTACAATATATATGTATATACACACACAACAACAATATATGTTAATATACGCCTATTCATTATAAGACGTGTACAATCTTTAAACGTTTCTTGCTGCTTTTAACTAGCACTTACTTTGTCATTTAATAGAAATAGAGCTTACCTATTGATGCGAAAAAATAAACCTAAAAGAATACAATGAGTAATAATTATATACTCAAAGATCATTTTTATTTACTCACCGATGTAAACATTAAATTAAATATATAGTATACAATCGATTATATTTTCTTTAGTTTCACCTTTTAAACATTTAAATAATGAAGTCACTCAAAAATTTATTCTGCTTGGGTATCGTTACAATCTTGATCTATGTCTAGGTTGACTATCAATGTGTTCTGAACTTACTAATCCATCTGACTGGCTCTCATGTGTTTGTGGCAGCTCAGTTTTAGGGTTTGTTGGGATTGTCTTTGGCATTGATAATGTCCCGATTGATTGAAACTGATTGCTTCTTCTTGAATATTCCTAAGAAAGCAATACTAACGTTTAATTCATTAATGAATAATTTAAATATGATGACGATATATATGATTTTCCTTTGGTATGTGTATTTTGTGCTTGCATTGCATTTATTGTCACCCTTTATTGCTGGTTGTTTAGTCCTTATTGTCCATCAACATTTTTCTTTTACACCGATGCATGTAAAAAAATAAAGATAATCATCAAAACAGAAAACAATGGTAAATGGTAGCTAAATTCAGTATAAGTATATTGGTATCTTCAGGTATATAAATATATATTATACATGATTTGCGTTTAAAATCTAATAGAATGAACTATGCCAATAAATAGCATGCAAACTATAGTCATTAATCAGTATGTAAAATTAAAAAATATACTGAATTAATCTAAAAACAGACCAAAAGGAGTAGGGAGTTTCGATTTCTTTATTTAGTTTACAACAAGAAATGATTCTAAAAGTTACTTCAGTTTCTAAACATTACCTTAGGCCAAATCAAGCATGTTATTTTACTATTTGAAATAAAATTCCTCATTTTTTTAGTATAAATATTATTTGTTCTAAATCTATATCACAAAAAAATTCAATAATGGCTCTGAATTTAAAATCTTATATCACAAAAAATTAGAGTAATGGGGGAGAAGAAGTTTTGATTCGAAATATATCGTTCGAGCAGTGAGATTTACGGTGGAGATTGTTAAATCACGATTAAGATTCGTGATGTTGATAAACTGAGATTCGTGATCGAGATGTGCGCTGCTTGATGAAGAGATGTGCTACTTGACGGACAATGTTGGTGCGATGCTTGACAAATGATGATGATGCAAGACGGAGATTCACAACATGCGCCTGGACTGAATGTTCGCTGTAGATGGTGGTTTTGCGACTGAGAAAATGTTATGCGTCGTTTAGTATAAGATAACGAGTAAATGATTTTCAGAATAAGATTGCTGAAATATGATTGTGTGAATGTATATGTCCGGCAAGTTAAGATTACCAGGTTTAGGAACTGTAGAAAATATTATAATATAATGATGTGAGTATGAGATAATTTTATTTGTTTTAATGGAATGTAGAAGAGAAAGTTATAATCTAATTATGACTTTTCAATTTTACCGTTCAACTGAAAAAATTCTCCAAATTTCAAAGTAACGTTCCTAAACCAGTTTCCCCAAAATGGGTCCTTCCCCAATTCAGTTTCATTCGCCATTATCACATTTCCATTTATCAGCAAAGCACTGAAATTAACAAAAAAAAGATAATAACTGCATGTAGAAAACAACCACCATTGTAGAGGGGAGAAACACTCAAAATAAGCATTTGAGCAAGAAGAATGCAACCCGGCACCATCCTATTTACCCTTTTGTTCCCACCACTCTAAATCCTCGTTCTATCATTTTATCTAAAATCCAACAAAGTTTGAAAAAATAGAACACCATCACCAAAAAGGTAATCTCAAGGATCTAATTCCACTTTTTTCACAAAATTAAAAAAAAATAAATGAATATTAATGGAAGAAACTAAACACATGCACGAGAACGAGTCTCAGATCTCCGTCGATTATAACTTCATATGCTTCCAATAATTTCAGTCAATTGAGAGATTAAAAATTTTCAGCTTAGAGAAAGAATTAGTCTTGTGAGATTTTGCAAGCGGGGACAGGGACGGGGACGACGAAGAAGTAGGTCGAGAATATTTTGGGTAAAACAAAAGTGAGAGGATATTGGGTATCCACCACATCCAGATTCCTCTAGATTTAGAGGGCTTCAAATACTCTCAAAATGAGGGTATTTTTATATTATAGATATCAAATTCATTTTTAGCTTTGACACTGAACAAAGAATATACTAACATTTTAGATAAAAAGTTGAATATTCCAGGCAAAAAACTAAACTTACATCCGTGCCAAACGTGCCCTTAAGATTTTGTAAAAGTGTTTTTCGTTCTATGAGAGAGGCAAACTTAATAAAGGGAGAGTAATTTGGTCTTATAGTTGCCTAATAATTTGGTTTCTTAGTTGACTAGTATAATTTTCGGCTATATTTGCAGAGTGGATAAATTTAGGCTATTTTTTTCTACTATTGTTCATAGAATGGGCTAGACTCCTAATTGGTCAATTAAACTCACCAAGATTTTTATAATGCAAATACCAAAAATGTCGTTCATATTTAATTTTAAAACTGCCATTTAAACATCATGTTCTCTCTATCAATTATTCACCTTCAGTCTTTATCCCAAAATTAAAGTAAATATAAAATAATAAATATTTAATATATAGCTTAATAAACCACTTCCCCCCTCTCTCCATTCTGGATTTTTCTTACTAAAACCCCCTCTCTATCATTTCACTATCTCTCTCAAATCAAATCAAAACTCTTTATTCTCATCATAAAGCATTAAATAAATTTTTTATTTTTAATTTTTTAATCAAATCGATATTAATTATTATCTTATCACCACTCTCTCAAATCATAAAGTATTAACTATTAAATAACTACATATTTTCACTATCAACAAAACAAGTATTATTAGCATTCCATAATATTGTCAATGCCTCGTAATTATATATTATTACTGAAATATAATTATAATATTTTTTGTTTATATGATAATATAATTAACAGTATTAATACTATTAATTTGTAATGGAAAATATTTCTCATAATAATATAAACAAAATAAAATAAATAAAAAAAATTTAAACAGACTGATTTACACATAATTAGAATATGAAAAATAATTACCATTGAAATAAACATGAAATATTATATTATCATCGTGAATAATGAAAAACTTATATTAAACTTGATTTTTTTGAATTGAAACTATATTTGCATTCTCTATAAATCAACAATAAAGCAATATTGATTGTGAATACATGAAATAAAAAACATAGCAATATGTAATAAAATATTTCAAAAAATAATGAAAATAATAAAACATTCACTTATCAATTCTTTCTCTCCCTACCCATTATTTGGTGAAGTATAATTATAATATTTTTTATTTATTATCAATTTCTCTCTATACCCATTCTCTCTCTCTACACATGATCTCAATTAACAAATTGTTGATAATTTCTAAAATATCTGGCTGAATTCTGAATTTCTTACTCTCTCTCTCAATTATACTCTCTCTCAACGTAAATATAAAATAGTACAAAATAATAAATATATTATTCTCTCTCCAACAATCACTCCTCTCTCTACTCAAAACATAATATCTATCTCAAATCTCTCTCCCAAAACCAAATATCTCTCTATCAATCGACATTAATGTAAAGTTAAAAAGATACAATAGTAATAAATGTATATCACTATATTTTTCTCCAACAAATACTCTATTCATCTCAAATCGTATTTCTCTCTCATAAATCACTCTATGTATCAATCACACTCTACCACTATCAAACCAAATATATTTTCTCTCTCTCAAATCAAATCTATCTCTCCAACAAAAAAAAGTATTAAATTAATATTTATTATTTAACTCAAATCAAAATATTAACTTAATTGTTTAAAATATAAAAGGTAAAAACAGGAAAATTAAATTCAAAAAATGCTTATCAATTAATTAAGTATGATGGTAAATACACCTATTAACAAAATGACGTAATTAAAAAAAATTGACAGAAATCTAAAGAATTGAAAATGATGATAAAAATCTAATTAGATGTGTAGAAACTATTATTTAGTGCAATTTTTGTTAAATTTATGTTTTTAGGCTTAGATGAAACAGTTGCTATTCAATAATTGATCAATGATTTTTTTTGTCAAAGTTACATTACAAATTATAAGGGGCATGAGAAATATGACTCGAACTCATTACCTCTAAGATATATGACTCAAACCCACTATCTATCTCAATTCTTATTTCTCTCTTAACCAATTGCGTCAACCCAACTTGTCAATAATTAATCAATAATCACTAGTTTAATTTTTCAGGCATCTTCATGGGCATGATCAATTGTTGTATGATCAGCCAAAAACATTACCTAATATTTTTTTTTGCTGAATTATGATTTTGGTTAGTCCTAAGTTCTTATTTCAATTTAACTCGTTAAATATCTTTTTTTTTAAATCAATTTAATTCTTGAAGTTTCAGTTTGGTTAAGTCAAGTCCTTATCATCTATGATAAAGATAGTATATAGCAATGTTTTTAATTTTAATCTGTATATATAATTGATTAACATCAACTATTAATAAACTACATAAAATTCATATTTTCAATAATACTATCATTTATAACAGATTTAGAGAAATTTGTTGGTTGGCTTTGTAAATAAAATTACTTTGATTACTTTTTAGTTACTTCGTCTACGGAGGTGCATTTTCTAAAGAAAAAAAATAAGAAAAACCGTCAAAAAATGAAAGAACATTCGACGAGTGGTTCGAGCCATTAGTTCAGTCAAATTAGCAATTGGTTAAAAATTGCCGTATTCCAGGGGAGCCTTCGATTTTTTAGTGAAAAATATATCTTTTGTGATTTACTGTTGTGTGGGAGGAAACAACGGAGAGAGAGGGTGGTGGGAGAAAAATACGAAACATTAATATAATATAGTTGGTTTACGGTTGTGGCTGCTACAATTTGAAGCACAAACTAAAACTGACATTGAAAGTATATCTGTTTTATTGTTCATAATTGAATGAATACTGTTGTATTTTATTAGATAATATTTTGTGTTTCTATTTTGTTGGATTTATTTTTCACATCGTTGAAGTTTTTATTAAAAGCTTGAATAAAACTTTTGGGAGAAAGGAGAGTAATACTTTTGAAAAACTTCCTAATTTTTTTTCATTCGCAGTTGTATGTGTTATATATTGTATACAATGTATCTTTATATTGTTATGTGTTATATAATATTGTATACAATGTATCTTTATATTGTTATGTGTTATATATTGTATACAATGTATCTTTATATTGTTATATATGTGTGTATATTGTTATAGGCACTTTCAAAAAGTCACGAATGCAAGCCGCGTATCATGAATACCACATGATGTTTTTAGATCTTGAATGCCAGGTCATGAGTAGCAACTCCAGTGTACCAACTCATGACTCATAGCTCAGTAGCTCAGCTCAGGTAAGCAGGTTAGGTTGGGTGGACCAGTTACGTTAAGTAGACTGGTTAGGTCGAATCATAATTAAGATGCTAGGGGAATCTTCCACATGACCGGATACAAACGGACCACCATAAAGCATGCCCGCAATAGTCAGCAGACATGTCAGCATTACCTACATTACATCAACTTCATCATTAACTAAACGAAATATTCCACATGGCATCTAACTATTGAACCGCTTCATCTTTATGTCTCAACCGCACCCACCATGTCGGCCACATTTTCTCAAAACAAACAAAGCACAAGGTAATATTCTCAAAACTTTTTAAATGAGCCTCGCCCAGATTCGACTCTCACTACTAAAAATTTGACATTTAATGACAGTATGAAAAAACATAGACGACGGTGTTTGTTTGTAAGGTTATAATTGCACTAATAATTGCTTATCATCATAAATTACTCGGGATTTCACAATAGTAAGAATTTATAATGTCGTGATAATTTTTTTAATATATTTCATGAGGATAGTTTTATAGAACGTCATAACAGAAAATAATATTTTATAACTGTGTTTTGAAAGTATCGCACTACATACCATCGTAATAATTGTCCGTTAGGACGATTATGATAAACCGTCATAATAAATAGATCCTAGTGCGACGGTTTTTTTATAATCGTCGCAAGATATAATGATAAAAATGCGGGTAGCGCGAAAAATCCAAAAAACAAAACTAAAAAATGCTAGAGAAAGTCGCCTCTCTATTACAATAGTAACCTCAAGCTCCCATTGAAGCTGCCCTGAAGCTCGTGTAGTAGCTCCCCGTGAAAACAGGTGAGCTCATCCCTAAGTTCGTGATTTGGTTATAGATCTGTATTTAGTTTTAGATCTGATTTTAGATTTGGGATTAATTTTTAAGAATTTGGTTATTCTAGATTTAGGTGTTCACGATTTGATTATAGACCTGTATTTAGTTTTAGATCTGACTTTAGATTTGGGATTAATTTTTAGGGATTTGGTTATTTTAGATTTGGGTGTTCGCGATTGGGGTGTTTGATCTGGATTCATACGCCCTGTTTATGTAATATGTCTGGTTTTGTATTTTTTTTATGTGTTCCTTGGGTTCTCCCTATTCTTTGTGATTTTTGCACGAGTTTAAATATGTACTTTATGTTAAATCTTTTTAAGGTACTACTTTTTATACTTTATGTTCTGTCGCTCTCTATTTGTCTCTCTCTCAATCTCTTTCTTGATCTGTTTTTCATTCTTGAAGAAGCATCTGAAAGAGGGTCTGATCCATCAGAGTCACAATTTGTGAGCTCTCTCTCTCTATCATCACCATCTTGTTTTGCTCCATCTACATCTCTTTCTAAGTCTCTTTCTCTCCTTGACCATTCAGATTTAGTTTTAGATCTAATTTTAGATTTGTGATTGTTTTTTTGGGATTTAGTTATTCTAGAGGAAGCAAAAACCCTCCCCCTTTCCAACTCAAAGTTTCGGTATTCTCTCTCATTCTCAAGTAAGAGTTTAATGACTGATATCTAGTTTTACTCATTTAAGACTGAAGTAAAAAAAAATAATCTTTCACGATGACATAAAAATAGTTTATGTGGTATAATCGTAACATTCACGGTGGTTTTTCCATTTGACACGACAGTACATAAAAAAGCATTGTAATAAGCACAATGATTTACAACTGCATTATTTTCTTGTATGACGGTGGACAAAAATATCATCATAATAGTCACTAAAATACACGATGACCGAAGCATTTCTTATGATGTTAGCTCATACAGACATTTTTTATTGTGTTATTATTAACGACGGTAAAATCTTTTTTCACGCACTAGACGATATTTGATGTCGTTGTAAGTGATACATGTAACAACATTTTTTTCCAGTGCCATCATTTAAATCATACAGTGTACAACGCTTTTTACATATCGTCATGAAAATTGATAAATCATTACACGACACTCATATAAACGACGGTAATTCTCCGTCATGAAAGGTGATTTTTGTAGTAGTATCTTCTATTAATATATCTTCCAACTCTTTGAAGAAGTAAGCCCGTTCGACCTTAGATTCACTATGTTAAAATTTATCCAAATACTCACTTAAGCATTTGAGGCTTTTTGACAAGATCCCCAGCCCAATGATTTGGATTCATCCATTGTGTTTAGGAGATCAAGTCACTCAGCATGAAGCACGTGTACTCATCCATTTTTAGCATAAGTTTATATGCTATAGACAATAGTCAATCATTTATATACATTGTTTATATATTGTATGATGTACTATATGTTATTATTACATTCACACGCATATATAACATACGCACCTAAGTATAAATGCTATATACATATATGTGTATATATATTATTGGAGATAGGAGAGGAATTTTTAAAAGTTTTAGGGTAGTTGAGAGAAAATTTTACGAAGTCATGGGAGAGGAGAGAGTGTAAATTAGAAAAAAAAATTATGAGAGAGTTGAGAGAAGATTCTATTATTGATTTAATGCAGAGATATACTACTAGTAAATCTTAAATGGAGTAGTTGAGTGTTTTAAGTAGGCAAGTTTAAAAATTACTATTTTTATGTTTTGTAATAGTGACGATATATAATTTCTATTATATTGCTCATAGTGATGATAGTTATGTTATCTATTATCCAAGTTCAATATTTCGAAAGAACGACACGTTTGATAAAAATAATTGACTTGGGACTTGAATTATATGCCATTTAGCAGTATGTGTGAAGTCTCATTCACATTATGTTGCTAATGTGTTGCTAATGACTTGAGACTTGAATTATATGTTGCTATTGTGTTACTGACAAAAATAATTAAGACTTAAAGGTAGCTAAGAACTATATATATAATTTCTATTATATTGCTAATAGTGATGATAGTCTTATTATCTGTTATTTAAGATAATATTACAAAAATAATGAAATATGAGACAACAATAATTAACTCGAGACTTGAATTAAATACACTTAGCAATGTGTCAAAGTCTCATTCACATTACGTCTCACACGTCATCATATTTGTAATGTCTGTGAAATGGACAATTAATACTTACTTCATATCGGATTAAAGTTCTTTAACTAAAAGGAGGTTTAGGGATCAAATGTAAAATGTGTCATTGTCCAAGAACCAAATAAATAGTTTAGCCGACCTTCTGCTAACCACTTAAACTAAAGTCACACAAAATCAGAAAATAAAGTCGAAAAATCTAAAAAAATCCAGAAATTATAAAAAAGAAAAAATCAATATCAGGAAAATATTCATAACTCATCGTTTTCATGAAAAATTCAAACAAAAGTAGCTAGCACTTGGTTTATCCATACTTACAAATCTCTCTCCCAAAGTCTTTATAAACTTTCTTCAACAGAATATATTAATTAAAGTACTTATCCAATCTTTATTGATTACATACGTATGAAGAGTCTGATCCAAACCAATTATTATATAATCACGCGATTAAAGATGTTGTTGAACATCTTTGATTAGTAAAAAGAAACATTTGATGAGTCTTCTTTAATGTCCTTTTCCAAAGTTTCTCTTTTTCTTTTTGTGTATTTGAAATTTGTACGAACTTTAAAATCCTTCAGGATAATCCAACTACTATGCTTTTCATTTTCTTTGTTTTCTCCATTTTATTCTATAATCCGACTCGTTTGTTTCTTTTTACAAATTTTTTATATAATTATGTAGTTTATTTAATCATCATCCTCTTTTACTTTTGTGATAACTGGTCCTTAGTTTTCGGAAAACTTTACAATGCCGAAAAATTATTCTCGGCGTTGATGTTGGACCATTGTCACCCTTCACTACCACAAAAATGAGTTTTCATAACAGCAGGATACTGGTTTTTATGACAGGTACCTTAAACATGTCATAAAAAAACAAGTGTTGAAGTGGGTTTTTTTTAACTAATATGACAACTTTTAAATAACTTGTCATAACATGCTTATCTACTATGATAAGTAATTCTAAAATATGTCAAAATCATTTTTCTTTTTTTATTAGATTATTTTTTACACTTTCATGTTACCTTTATTTATAAAAATGCAATGTTATAATCCTAATCTCTCTCCCTCAACTCTAATCTCTCTCCCTCAACTCCATCGAGTCTCCTCTCAACTTCATCTCCCTCAACTCCATTTCCCCCTCTCTGCCATCATCATCTCTCTCTAGCTCAGTGTCGTCGCACCTTCAGTCTTTCTCTGTCGCTCTCCCTCTCTTTCCCTCTTCGTCTCCTTAGATTTGGTCTTGCTAATAGCGAGCTCATCCGTAAGAGATAGTCGTCTCTCCCTTTCTGTAGTAACCTCAAGTTTCTATTGAAGCTGTCTGAAAGCTTGCGCAACCCCCCGCAAAAATAGGTGAGCTCAACCCTAAGTTTACGATTTTGGTTGTAGATCTGTATTTTGTTTTAGGTCTAATTTGAGATTTGGTATTTTTTAGGGATTTCTTTATTCGAGAGGAGCTCACTGAGATTTGGGATTTTCTCCATTGCTCTCCATCTATTTCTCTCTCCATCTTCTTAGACCAGGTCTTGCTGACAACGAGCTCCTCTGCTAGAGAGAGTCGTCTCTCCCTTTCAGTAGTAACCTCAAGCTCCCATTGAAGCTGCCTTGAAGTTTGTGCAACCCCCCGCGAAAACAAGTGAGCTCAGGGATTTTTTAGGGATTTGGTTATTCAAGAGGAAGCAAAAACCAACTCAAAGTTTCAGTATTTTTTTAGGGATTTGTTCTTCTCATGGAGGTTTTACATTAATAATGCTTTTGAGTGAATTGTCTTGTACAGTCTGCTTTCTCATATTTTATTTTTGTCCTTGGATGATACATGATATCTGTTGTTTGTGTTTATTTTTTGTTGTTTTTTGTTTGATGTGAGATTTGTTGTTTTTTCCTCAGGTGATATGTGAGATCTATGTGTCTCATAATCGTAAGACTGTTAATTACCCCAATAACTCGTCTGGATGCTAGCTTTAATTTTTGAATGCATACTTTTGACTTTATTTATATGTTAATGTTATAAATATGCATGATGAATCTAGAGACCTTGAAACAAAATGAATCAAGAAGTTTTCTCATCTTGGTCTTTTACAACTGGGGTGCAAAGGGTAGAGATACAAATTGATTTATACCCTTTGAATATATATGAGTGAATAAATAATACTTTTTACTCAAAAATAAATGAGAGGAATGAGTTATCTAAAGATTGGAAAATTAATATGGCCGAGTAAAGAGTTAACAAGTATCAGGAATATTGCTTTTGTACGTCTTTTGTGTTCTTATAGTTCGAATGTTTCTCTTTGTTTACTTTAATCACTAGCTTCTATACATGTGGTTCAATTCTTGCTCTCTTTTAATGAAAAGAACTACTAAATGGTTGTTTGAGGCATCTACGAGCACATACAAAGGTAGAACTTCAAGCTGCTTTATTTTCTTACATGTGGTTCAATTCTTACATTGGTTTTTTTGTAACTATACATGTGGTTCAATTCTTACATTGGTTTTTTTGTAATTGATGCGAAGGTGTCAAGAAGGTTAGGCCTTGTTTATGGAGGTGGGAGTATTGGCTTAATGGATCTGGTTTCACAAGCTGTTCATAATGGTGGAGGGAAGGTTCTTGGGTACATTCAACTTATTCAATTACTTTAAAAGTTTTAAACTGTCTTGGGTTTCACTTTTGTACTTCAAAGCCTAATATGGACTAATTTCATGTGAGACTTTTGAATTGATTCAAACATATCATCCCCAGGACATTAACGAGCAATGAGGTATGTAATTAAGTAGTCGGTTAATGTTGGTCTTAATCACTACACCAAGCTATCTCATCGCTGATCACTACAAGGAAAACGGCTTATAGCGACGGTTTTCTTCGTCTAAAACCGCCGCCAAAAAGATTTGCGGTGGTTTTAAAACCACTGCCTTATCCACGGTCGTAGAGGTTTTTCCAACCGCCGGCAAACGAAGATCTTTGGTGACAGTTTCTTTCTCTTTACCGGCGGTTTTGAAACGGCCGGTAAATAGTTTTTAGTGGCGGTAAAAACAGCCACAAATGTTTAAAAATTGGAAGAAAAAAATTCTCTTTACCGGTGATTTTAAACCACCGTTATAAATTGAAATTATGGCCAGAATATTATTTGTGTTTTAAACATTCCATAATTTTCAAAAATAGTTGTTTTAGAAAATATTTTATATCACAGATTTCAGAATCCATCAATGCAAAAATCCTAACAATTTATAATCCATCAATTCAAATATCCACAAATTCTTGCATTTTAAACATCACAAATTCATAAACTCATAAATTTTAAAGATTCAGAATCTATCAATTGTAACATTCATAAATTTTAAAGACAAAACAATATAAGTTCAAACTTCAGCAAAAATAGTATTTTTCATCGTCATTAAACTATATGCGATCATGAAGTTGAGGGAGGATCTGTAGAATCCTATAAAGACATAAAAATGAACAAAACTAGTATAGTATGAATAAACATAATTTATAATTACATAAAGTATATATTCTTTAGACATCTAACATGATCATGGTCGAGGAATGAGAACGAATGATTTTGTTCTACCACATTCCCATCATTGCGTTTATACGTTTCTATGAACAGTTCGACCACATTGGGCTCTCTCCCTAACACCTCAGTTTATCATTATGTTTAAAAAAATTATATTTCGATCACAATACTAAAAATGAAAATATTACCTATAATTAAAAAATATTTACGTACCATTTCATCTTGTTTTCGAGCATAGCTTTTCCTCCATCTTGTTTTCGCGCACAATCACCAGCAAATGGTCTTTCAAAATTTGTTGAATTCTAAGATTACCAGGATTTAGGCAACAATTTCATTGATTCACAAACCATCCAAATAATAAAAATTTAAACTGTTCCTGAAAACCCTAAAAATTAATGAAAGAGAAAATTATGAAAATAACCAAAATTATGATAAAACATCTTATGGGCTTCTGAAAGTACTTAAAACAGCATTTTTGGGCCTAAAACCAGGCCGTGACGGGTATACCCTGTCCATTTTGTTCCAAAACATCCAACGTAGCATTGTCCACATCACCAAACATGCGATCCAACTATGATATTTATAGGAGTTCCCTGGATCATCACCAATCATTTTATGTATTTTATTCCTAGCTAGGTTTACCATTAATTAAAGAGAGCTATGAGAAATCTAGAAGCCAAAGAAGTTATATCAGCCATAGTTCGTGTAATAAATCGATTAGATTATTTTGTTCAAATTACCAGATATACAACTACTATACAACAATAAAAAATCTATATCCTCCAAAGGTTAGAATTGCTTCGTAAGCAAATACAAAATGAAAGAAGCAAGCACAAAATCAGAATTAAGATGGAGAACCAGGCTGAAACCATACTTGATTAACCCCTCGTGGTTTTCCCCCTACCGGAGCTTGCTGATGATTGTCCCCAACCAACCACATAGCACAATTGTTAAGGATGTTGTTCAACAAACATTGTTATATAATTTCAACGTGAATTATTTATCGAAGAGACTTTAAAGTAGAATCTAATATACAATTATGCTCATAAGACAGCAGCAAAAATAAATAAAAATAGTATAATTAACTTTTTTAATTCCTCTAATTATTTTTCTTCTATTTCATTATTGTTTTCCTGATTGGTTCTTCGAAATTGATGGCTTTAATTCTTCTATTTGGGAGTCGAGATGCTGCTACTCAGACAAACAATTTTCAGAATTAATAAAGAATATACTCGAAATTCAGATTAATAGAGAACATACCACCTTTTCTGAAAACATATAAGGTAGTGATTGTTTGAAACATTCCATTATTCAGGCTTCAACACCTTGGGAAGCAAATCACTTAACATGCCCGCAAATGAAGTTCAACTAAACAAATCAAACTTAACCCCACATTCTTAAAAATATTATCCATAGTTCCTTAAGTTCTCCTCGAAGAGTTTATTATCCTTCTCATCTTGACCCTAAAAACACAATTTCTACAAAGGGTAGACTGGCAGATTTCATACAAATCATAAGAAAAATCGGCAAACAAAAAATCAAACAAACAGAATTGAAGAACATGCTTTTCTTTTCAGACTTTTGATTAAGGTTCAAGAAAACAATTACTTGATGATCGATCATAGACAAATAGATCCTTAGCCAGAAATATGAAGCATTGAAGCAGCATAACCTATCCATGGAACCTCCGGTAGCGAACTTGACCTTTCAGGCAGCACAAGCTAGGGCTTAGAGAGAGAGAGAGAGAGCTCCTTCAAAAATCTTTGCAAATCACCATCAAGGTTTTGAGAGAGAATAGTGATGTAAATTGGGTTGGGAAGGAAATGGGGATTTAAAAGACTTTTAACGGCGGTTTTAAAACCGTCAATAAAAGTAAATAAAAGCCTCCGCCAATTGTTATTCCTTCTATTTTCATTTTTTTTATTTATTGTTCCTAGATATAACGGCGATTTTGACAAAACCGCCTCCTAAAGTACACTATTTAGCGGTTTTTAAAAATCACCGCTAAAACTTTTACCGCATCACAACCGGTGTTGTTGAATCGCCACGAAATATCATTTTTCTTGTAGTGGATGAAACTGACTTCCACCATTGAAGAATACACAAAGTTTTGTATACGCTCGTAGTCTGTGGTTGAATTTTCAGAAGCATGGGAAGCCTCTTCACCGAGCTTTTTATGAGCTTCAGGTATTATGTTCATTTTGCTACTTCTTCTTTTGACTTAAAATTGGATTGGGCATTCTCTTTTGTGAAATTCTATTATTCGACTGTGTATTTATTATTTAGGAATGAGATTCAAAAATTCCATTAATTAATTTATGCATTATTATACTAATTAGTTTTACAAATGTACTTCATCTTTAGTCAAGAAAGTAGAATTATTTTCTTCTTCTTCTTTGTTGGATATATTGGGATGTTTCTTCAGCCACACAATATATTTGGTGGATAATTGAACGCAGATAAGGGTAAACGTAAAGTTTACTATTATTTTATCTGATTTTAGACCTTTACTTTCTTTTAATAATTTTTAGATATTTTTCTTGTACAAAATAGTCATCAATCAATCTCTTAAATGTTATATATTTGTTTAACTGCAATTGAAAAATGAGATATTCCTAGAAATTATTAAACCACTTATGTTTATTGTTTAAATTCAACAGAAAGATGGAAGAATGTACCAATTTTCCTATTTATTTTTGTACAAAATTTGTGATTACATTTGCTAATAGATAGAGAATTAAAAAGGCATGCACAACTTGATCACTAATTTGTTCATATATTAAAAACATATCAGTCCAGTTGGTAATGAAAAACGCAGAGGCTATTCATGTCATCAACTGATCACAAAAGGTCCAAGAAAATGTATCTTTTTCTCTCCAAGCCTCGTCCTATCTTCTCTTCGTACGCGTAAATAAACTCTCTTTTTCTTTCTATTTTTCATTTATTTCTTTCTCTTTTTGTTTTGCTTTTGTTAAACTGTCAGTAATCCTATAAGGTGTGGTGCAAGTGATGTGATAACAATGATGAATATAAAAGAAGAGAATAGATCAAAGTTTGATGTAGAGAAAGCTGATATGCTTGTTAAAGATATGAATGGAGAATAATGGAGCAAATATACTTACTTCATATTTCTAGGGTTACAAATATACTTGGATCTTTATCTATTTTTGTCATTACCAAGAGTATGCTCTCTAGACAACGATCAATTAGTAAATGTTAATTTATCAATTGAAGGCTCTGGATTTGAGATTGAACGTTTATTCTTTCACTCAAAATATCATAAACCTGCTTTAATATGTGCTTGTTTATTTGTTTCTGTATGCTTTTTGCTTTGCTTTTGACCTTTATCTAATTTAATTCTTTGAGTTGAGTTTGTAGTTGTGGAGAAGGTAGTGTTGAGGATTAAAGCTAAATAATATTAATGAAAACTATGATGGGAAGGTAGATTTTTGCCTTTCCATGACTGTTTTTTAAAAAAAGACCCTTTAATGATGGGGAATCCCCGTAATTAAATGTGTTTTAAGGCACGTTTAATGATGAGGATTCTCCATCATCAAATGTATTTTGCGGCATCTTTTGATGATGGTTTTTGGTAAAATGAGTTTAGATGACAGCCCGGTATATGACAGTCACTTGCCTGTTATTATAGGATTTTGATGACAGGTTTTCGCCATCATCTAAGCCCCTTTTGTAATAGTACTTAGATTACTTTTGGAGCAATCTGGGTCACACAAAGCCCAGCATATAACAATTTTTTTTGTTCACCAAATATATACTAGGGTTCACTAAACACATACTGGGGTTCACAAATTACGTACAAATTAATAATTCTTAGAGGGGTATAGCAAATACGTAGTGGGCTCACCAATCACATACAAATTAATACTTCTTAGAGTGGTTCACCAAATACGTAGTGGAGTTCATTAATTACGTACTGGAGTTCACCAAATACGTACAAATTAATAATTCTTGAACGGTTCGTCAATTACGTAGTGGGGTTCACCAATTACGTAGTAAGGTTCAGCAAATACGTACAAATTAATAATTCTTGAAGGCGTTCACCAACTACATACTAGGGTTCACCAATTACGTACAAAATAATAATTCTTGGAGGGGGTTCACCAAATACATATTGGTGTTCACCAGGTACGTATTGGGGTTCACCGATTATGTAGTGGGGTTCATCAAGTACGTACAAATTAATAATTCTTAGAGGGTTTCACCAAATACATACTGGGGTTCACCAAATACGTACAAATTAATAATTCTTAGAGGGGTTCACCAAATACGTACTAGGGTTCACCAATTATGTACTAGGGTTCACTAAGTACGTACTAGGGTTAACCAAATACGTACAAATTAATAATTCTTGGAGGGATTCACTGATACTTACTAGGGTTCACTAATTACGTAGTGGGATTCACCAAATACGTAAAACCTAATCGCCATACCTAATAGGCAAATCGCCTATTTTTTTGCCCTTAAACGCCATCCTGAAGGTGCTAATCACATCGTCAAAGCCAAGCACTAGTTTTATGCCTCCAATCGCCTGTTTCATTCCCCAAACACCATGTATAAATAGGCAATCATCAATCTCGCTCACAATTGCCAGTTTTTTTGCCATAATCTCAATTTATATTGCTCTAATCGCTATTCTTCACAATCAACCGTAAAAATGATATTTTTATAATTATTTACCATACATCGGGAAAATCATTGATAAAATAGAAAAAAACTTGTTATTTCAATGCAAACATTCGTGATACTCACTTATCATGTGAATTAGATTGGATTAATTAAAGATTCCTGAAATAATTGAACACTTAATCATAAACTCGATAAAATTTGTCATTGATAATGTTGTTGGGCTTTTATGGCAAGTATCGAGCGAGAGAGGTTTTCACCAAATATAATTATAAGTCGTGATGTTATGATGATCGGTAAATCATATTTATCAGTTTGACAAACATGTATAGCCCTCAAGGTCAGATTTTACTTTTAAATCTAACATATCCGCTAAAAGTTTGAAATTAAATTTTGAAATTTAAAATTTTAACCTTTTGTTTCGTAAATTATAACCACATAAAATTTAGAAAATAACCTATTTACGTTTTAATTTATAAGCATATAAACCTATTTTGCTACAAACTGTCAATCTATCCAATTAGATTCTATGAATAGTAGATTCACCCCTTATGTTATGGCTCGTCTCGGCTTACAAACCGTCAATCTATCCAAACATTTTGAACTTCTCAATTTATTTTTATTTATCCATCCAGATTTTTTTAAGCATAATATGGAGTGTTGGGACCAAACACCATAGTAACAGGCATTTAGCCCGTGCCCCAGTGACTGGCGTTTGGGACCCAAATACAACCAGCAGGCCCCAAACGCCAGTTTTGAATGACGACTCGACATGTAATAGTTGCGTTTCGATCCTCATTGTGGCGTTTGGTCCTAGTATGGCGTTTGGGTGTTTAATTCCTCAATACGACGGTTTTAGTATCTAGTAGTATTTATTACGGCAGTTTTAATGTCTTTAGTCATTTTTGCAACTTAGCCACACACATTGACAATTTTCATTCACTTAGTAATTTTCATACACTCAGTCATTTTCGTGGCTTGATCATTTTCACAACTTAATCATTCCATGCACTTAACTATATTTTCATTCACTTAGGCATTTTCACAAACTTAGTCATTTCCACACACTTGATCATTTTCACGTATATTTAGCAATTTTTGCATACTTATTTATTTTCTAATGCTTGATTATTTTAACACATTTTACATGTTCACACATTTAGCCATTTTCATACAATTGGTCATTTTTACACATTTTCATACATTTAATTATTTTCATGCACGTGACAATTTTCACGTACTTATTTATTTATTTTCACACAATTAGTTGTTTTAATCAACTTAGATATATTTATGCACTTGTTCATTTTCACACATTTTCATACCTTTAACTATTTTAACATACTTGGTCATTTTCATGTACTTAGTTATTTTCATGGCGTAGCCCTTTTTACAAGTTAATCATTTAACACACTTGATCATTTCACCGTAAATCTTATTTATCGATTTGATGAACACGTATAACCATCAATGTCATATACTTAACCATTTTCACACACTTAACCAATTTCACACACTTAGTCATTTTCAAACACTTAGCCATTTCACAAACTTACTTATTTTCAGAAATTTATTTATTTTCAAACACTTAGTTATTTTCAGAAATTTAGTAATTTTCGCACACTTCCTCATTTTCACACACTTAGCAATTTTCACACACTTAGCAATTTTAACACACTTAGCAATTTTCACACATTTAGCCATTTTTATTTGCACACACTTCTTCATTTTCATATACTTAACGATTTTCGCATTTAGATAGTTATTCTTATATGCATATACTTAGCCATTTGCATGTACTTGTTCATTTTCACACTTGTCATTTGACATTTCTACTTACACACACTTAGTCTTATATAATTTCGTTTTACATTTATCATTTCGGCAAACTTGATCATTTTAAATTTACTTAGTCATTTTTATTTCTTCACTTAATATATACTCTTTGTATAGGTCCTTCATAAATTCATATAAGGCCTCGAAAGTATATCATTCATTGGTAGTACTACATATACAATGTGTCTCTCATATCAATTTGTATTCTACTCTTCGTAGAGGTTCTTCCATTTATTCAATTCGCTATAATTTTAAAAAAGTTGATGGTTTTAGGTATCTATAATTTCACAAAATTTGGAACCATTTCAAAGGATAAGTGACTATCATTGCATCAGTTTCCTAAAATATTGTGTTATAATGCAGCATTCTTCAACTATTAAGTCGTTGAAGAATGGATCGAGAATTGCTTCATTCGCTGAATGATATTAATTTAGACGCTTCTTCAATGACCGCAAATCTCTCTCGTTCTTTGATTCATGTTTCTGGCACAATATTCAATAATAAATCAATATCTGAAAGTAGTGAAAAGATTTGCATTAAGCAATAAACAAAAAATTAGTTATCCAAATTTAAGAATTTGAATAGCATAGAAAATCCACCTAGAAAACTTTCTCTACATTATATCAGTGATACAAGAGAATAAAGCAAAATCCATAAGTCATACAAAACAATGATGTACTTCATGGCAGAAGTTGAAAGTTTAAAGCAATTTTAAGTCATGTATAAAAATTAACACATTTGTAGAATGTCTGTTTACCTCTTTCTCTAAAACCTATGACAAACTAGCCATTTTAAACGATTGATTCAAGAAAGAAGACACTATTGCAATCAAGATGCTAAAGAAAATGTTACTACCTCTTGTGCTAACCAAGATGCTAAAGAACATGCATACCCAAAATGCCACTAAGCTTCTGAACAAACTTTGATCCATCCATGACGAAGATTTTTCTTTAAATTGCTTCAGCTGCATCGTTTAATCCCAAGTTACAATGTGTCTCTCATATCCAATATGTACTTTATTTCTTCAAAGGTTGGCCATTCAGTTTGACCTCTTCATTACAAACCTGCATTTTAGCTATGTTCTAAGCAGACTCATAATAATTGATATAAAAAATTCAGTAGAGCTCCACAAACAAGTTCAAGAAAAGAACTTTAAAAATTGGCAACCCTCATTTTATAAAGGACATCATACCTCAAGAAGCCATTTGAATCACAGAGTCAACAATCTTAATAAGAGAGCCTGCAATCATATGAAAAATAATATTACCAGGAAGAAAAATCATGAAAAGGCAATATCATTATAAAATTATCAGGTAGGTTCTAAAGAAAGCCCACCAAAAGTCACGACCACGAACCATTATCAATACGGAACCTTACTAGAGCTATCACTGAATCAGAATAATTAGCACGAATGCCATTCACCTGCCAAAATAAGCATATAATATAAGCTATTGAACATACAAAGTTCAGGAGGAGGAAAAAAATTATCAGGTAGGTTCTAAATGTTGTTGAAAGATAAGAGTTCCAAAATAAATACCCATCTTACATATGAGCAACCAACTTAACTCATAACACGCCAATCTTTAAGGCCCTTAATATGCCCAAAATGCTGGCAATACACATAACCTCTTCCAAAATCATGTACATTGTTACAAAACCCTTCTAAACACTCTAAAAACACATCATGTGAAGATGCAATATGTCTTTCATATCCAACTATGACAAAAATATCACTTATTTGCAATAGGAATCCATCATTTAAACAAATTTATATGTATCATCAATAAATAAAACATCATGGGCTTGAAAAGATATTTTTGTTGCTATATGTCTCTTGTACATTGTAATCATATATCTTGGATCCTCTCCATCTCCTTGGACTCTTTTGAAACAGGGCAAAATGAGGGTCATCCTGTGGGGAAATTTGAATGTGAAATGAAAATCTAACCAACTTTCAATAATCAAAGACAACTAAAAGTGAATAACAACTGACTACTCGACTATCAGTCTCTGTTAACATGTTGTAGTTCACCATGCACTAGTTGAAACACATATAGTGCTGCTCTAGCAATCAAGTACCCAGTAATGGCTCCATAACTCACAAAATAGGCCATTCCTTCATGTTAACACAACCATCATTCAGTAAGAAACTATCTGAATACAATAAAAACCAAGAGAGTATAACCAATTACTTGGTACGATAGGTAGACAAAAACTTAGGTAAACATGAGACATGAGAACTAAAAAATTACAGTTGGGTGACCTCGGCGCAAAAGAAACCAAAATTTATCTTTCATGAAATCATGCTCGAGAAAAATGTAGGCCATCAAACTTCACATTATATCTTTTTCTTAGAAAAGAGACTAAAAACTCATTCGAGTTCAATTGAAGAGTAAGCCTATTTATTTCTGGTCTGAATGCCAATAGTTCTAGCCATGATCTTGCTTCTTTCAACTTGTTTATCGTATTAAGAAAATGAAACAAATATAAAATATAAGCTCATTTTATAGCAATAGTAACTAATTGCTAACATTTTAAGGTCAATCTATTTACCTTGAAAACCATATTTCAATAAGATCATAACTGATTTAGAATTAAGAAATCGGAGTTTGTTTGTTTGTAATATAAAATGTCTAATATATCTGAAAAACCCAATTGATTCTCTATTAACACCATTTTGAAGACAACTAGTACATTCTAAAATAATCGTTACTCAGGGATCTTTGGATCCATTGGGACTGACGGGGCTCGAACCCGCAGCTTCTGCCTTGATAGGGCAGTGCTCTGACCAATTGAACTACAATCCCCAGGAAATCAAATGTACAACATATGCTTATCATTTCATTTCCTTCAAACCCTTTCTATGCTATATGTAGATTTTAGATTCGAATCATCATATTGTAACATAAACGCGAGTAATATATTGATATACACACGGACATGCACTTTAGTGAGAGGAGCATTAATTACTAGTAATTTTTTCATTGATGCCAAATTGATTGATAATCAAATCAATCTTTCAATAAAAAAAGAGTTTTGTTTTACTTTATTCTTTTATGAAACTTTCTACTTACAGATCCTGATAACTCTTTCATTTTCATATCCAAAATGAAGAAAAGGAGTCGGAAACAAAGAAGTTTGATGGCCTGCGTTTTTCAAACCAACATGTATCTACGGTCATTGAGCTAATTGCTAGAGGGATTCAACTAAGTGGAGAATATGCCCTCCCCCAACACACACAAAAACATAAATGAGAGCATTGAAAATAAAAGATGACTTGCCATGGTCTTCCTAGTCAAGCGGCATAGGCCAAGCACCAAACCATGCTCCAACAACTGCTCCATGTACTGGTAAACATACCATTTAATCTATAAATCTAATTGACCTGCTATGCAATTCAGGTGACAGGTAATAGAGTCAATATATGCTTGCTCCCACCTCAATTAGATAAAAAGAAAAAGGAAGCAACAAATGCTTCAGGATAGATCTGCACATGCAGGTAGCGGGTGCGAGCGCGCACGTACATAGATGACTTACTTTGTATGTGTAAATAGGCGTTGCCAATCTGTCCATGAAGAACCAAAAACACATGCTGCAGGCACAATCTGTAAAATAGCATAAAAGTAGAACACGGAGGTACTGAAGGATTAGTATAGCCCTTCCAGTATGGTATGAGAAAACTCACATAATAGGTAAATTAGACTAATAGGGTATGTATGAAACACCTCTTTACTTTCAAATATGGAATGAACACAAAGCATGTATAGTTAACAACTGGCAAGTTCTTACAAAGAAAACTCAAATCAATTAGTATATATAAAACCTCCAAAGTTTCAAAAGGGTATATATACCACAGTTCACATAGTAATAAAACAAAAGTTTTACTCAAAAGATAGAAAGGAAAAAGTCATTATTTAGGAACAACAGAGTATGATTAAATTTGTACCAGTTTTCAATATATAAGCATATCAACACACCAATATAAAATAGCTCTTTGTTAATTAAAGTGAGATGCCATTGACGTAGAAGTTAGAACACTAAGCATGATATTGAATAGTAAAAGCAAACATATGAAAAGAGAATGTTTTAGTATACTTACAGTGAACAATGACATCAAAAAGGACCAATTAATTGTCTTTGACATATACCTATGTCCAAGTATGAAATGTACACAATTAAAACATGTCATACAATTCAAACTTCTAGCATCAAAAACTAAAGAAATATACTATGTTGACATCTTTCTTTTTGTAATTATTAGAGCAAATATTATAGTTGAGGCTGAATGGTGACAACTAACAAGAAACTTCAAACTTGACATCCACATCACAGGTAAATATACCCACCATCACTTCTTTTTTTCATTTTATTAGGAAAAGAAAGACAAAAAAATTCAATTCAATGTTCTAAAATTAGTACTAATTTTAAGAATATCCATTTATAGATATATGTCTGTAATCAGTAAAAAAAAAAGCATTTTGTCAATCTCTGAGTCACAATAAGAGCTATGAAGAGAAGATAAAAAAAATTAAAGAAACTCGAAATCATGAAACACGCAAATCGCAACAAGAGACAAATACAAATCACAACGAAAACCTTAAATCAGAAACATGCAAATTGCAACCAAATCCCTAAATCAGAAACATGCAAGTCACAACCAAAAACCCTAAATCAGAAACATTCAAACCCAAAAAATTCTCCAATAAGATGAAGAAAAATGATCTAGGGCAGAGAGCTCGACCATACCTGTGTATCGTTGAACTTGAAGGATTCTCAAATTTACCGAACCAAATCCCTAAATCGTGAGAAAAGCTTGGAGAAGAGAGCTCAATCGAAGTTACCAAGGGAAGTTGCTGTGTATGTGACCTTACAGTGGTGGTGGAGTTGACCTTACAGCGGTGGTGAAAAGAGCTCGATTGAAGACATGATGAGAGGAATAATGGAGAATAGAGATGGAGCTCGTGTTTTTGAGAGAGAAGTTTCCAAAAAAGAGAGAGAGAATGAGGTGTTTTGTTCAAAGAAGAGAGAGCAAATGGTGACCGGTCGAACCAGTTGTAAAGCAAAAGGGGGGATTTAAACCATCGAATGAGATTGTCCTGGCCAGATCCAATGGCCAAGAATTACTCCTGGTATTTATGCCGTTAAAAAACTCACGGCATAGAGATGGACCCTTGGTTTCATGTACACATAATCATGCAAAAATAATGGTTAAATCTATACTTTTGTGTTTTCCTTTTAATTAAAAATTCTAAGCTGAATTTTGGCTAACTGAAATGTTATTTGTTGCATTGAATGACAGATCAGAGTTTAGATTTTAGAACAAATTGATGAAACTAGATCAATCGATATTCGAATTCCTAACTCACAGTGTTATGATACATTTCCAACGGATGTCAGATAAGTACTACATGCTGAGTGGAGCTAACAATGTCAACCTCAGACATACGTTCATTGCCCCTCTCCCTGAAGAATCACAACCTGAACTTCACAGGACCATTAATTCCCTTTGCCGTGATATGACTGACATTTCTCTCGACGAAATCTATCAACTTGCATTGGCCACCTTTGATAAACTATGTAAACAACAAATTTTTTTCAAAGGAATGCTTAAAGGGGAATCAAAGCTCCGATCCGCATTTACAAAGCCCTATCTAAAGATAAAATGCAATACCCAAAAAGATTGTTCGTGTTCCAAGGAATGAAAAAAGGAAATGAAATCTCGTTTCCACCGGTTTCCATCCCGCCGGAAGAGCTCCCGTCGTCAATCTAGCCACAAGACATTTCTCTGGTATTTTAAGAAATGACATCATTCCTCCTGAAAGTATGATAAATGCTACATTTGTGGCCAGAAAGGGCATTTTGTAAAAAGTTCTCTCCACAAAACCAAACGAGATATTCAGATGCTCCAACATCTGTAGACCGTCCTCCTCCTTCAGGACGATAAGATATTGAATCCGCTGTAGAAGAACAAGCTAACCATAATGAGGAAACTCAATATGTGTTACCATACTTCACAGATGAGGCCAACTTCTCCTCTAATTCCGACGCCTCCTCTTATTCTGTTTCAGACACATCGTCTAAAGCTACCCTAATCCTTTGTTTGGGTTCTCTTGGGGTTTTAAATAACCCTCCGAAAGAAAAAGATGTGTCCACCAAACCCCATATCGAAATCAAGCTTCTTGTTGACAAATTTGCCAAAGTTGTTCCCGCCATTGGGTTTTTGGGTACTGACTCTTGCAGAACAGTCATGAAACTCTGTCTCCTACCACCAGAAGATTGGGTTCCCTATAACCAATACTTCTCCACTGCTAATAGAAGTTTATTCAAAATTGAGTGGATTACGAAGAAACGTATTGGTCTTCAATTCTTCCCAAACTGCATTATCTGGATTAGGGTATTGGGTAGTGATCTTCCTAGAAATGTTATTTTTATTGGCTTAGATGTTTTCTCCTGTACAAAGAAACACCAGATTTTATCCACCGGAATCCAATACAAAAGTTTTTTTTGTGCCTATACCCATGTTGCCAGTCTCTTGAAACTCCAACAAGTTCCTCCTGCCTATACCCATCTTCGTGACCAGATCCTTCCTTACTGTGTTGATAGCCATGAACAGTTTCCCCATGCTTTCCCCCTATGAAAAAATCCAGCATTCTTTATCCGACTTCCTTCAAACGAAATGAAGACCTCAATCTCACCAAGACCACTCATCAAGGTATGTATCCAGATGATCTCAAGTTGGCCCACGAAAAGTGTGCAGCCCTTCTTCGGCAAGGACTCATTGAACCCACTAAATCTAATTGGGCGTGTCAGGCTTTTTATCTTGAAAAAAGATCTGAACTCAAATGCGGGAAAAAGAGACTTGTGATTGACTATAAACCTCTCAACCTCTTTCTCCAAGATGATAAATTTCCTCTTCCCAAGACTAGTACTCTATCCATCCATCTAAAACGGATCAAGATCTTCTCAAAGTTTGAACTTAAAGCTAGTGTTTGGCAGTTAGGCATTCACCCCGAGAATCGTTATAAGACTACATTCTGTATACCTAATGCCCATTACTAATGGACCGTCATGCATTTTGGACTTAAAGTATCTCTCTCTCGCTTTTTCAAAAGGCCATGACCTAAATGTTTGAGCCCATTTTGCACAGTGCTCTGGTTTACATTGAAGATCCACCTTCTCATCAACTCATGTTATCTCAGTTTATTGATCTTATAAAAAATTATGGGATTATGCTCTCAGCTAAGAAGGAAGAAATTGATGTTGCCCGTATTGAATTTATGGGCATGATATTTGAATATGGTAACTTCCAACCAGGTCTCCATATTGTCGTGGAATTACTCAAAATCCATAACACTGATTTAGCGGTCAAACAAATCCAACAGTTCCTCGGCATTATTAATTATCTCAGAGATTTCATCCCTTAGGTGGCCACCTATACAAGCCATATGTCCAAACTTCTCAAAAAGAATTCTCCACCTTGGGGCCCCGCACAAACCAAAGCATTCCACGTCCTCAAAGAACTTGCTCAACATCCTTATCCCTTAAAGATTCCTGACACAGGACTTCGTATCCTACAGACAGATGTCAGTGATGAACACTGGGGGCGATTCTCATTGAGGAAGACAAAGGAAAACAATTTTATTATGGACATGCTAGTGGACGATTTAAATACTCTTAGAAACATTATCATGCTACCTATAAGGAAATCCTAGCGGTTTAAAAAGGGATTGAAAATTTTAGTTTCTATCTCAACCTGTATGAATTTACTGTCGAAATGGATAACACATCATTTCCAAATATGCTTGATCCAAAGGTAAAATTCTTCCTGATAGACAGCTTCTCAGATGGAAAAACTGGTTCTCTCGCTATAAATTCACAGTTCATCATCTCAAAAGACATCAGAATACCATTGCTTATTATCTCTCTCGACCTTAGAAGACATCCACTCACTTACAGCCGCTCCTTCTTCTCGCGCACTCTTTATTCTTACCATTTCTGATACTTTAAACTCAAGTTCCACAATACCCTTCAGCATGCATGCTACCATTTTCCCTCCAGGACCTAAACCTGATGGTCCTACTGCTTTGATATGACTCAAGTTCCACAAGAACTCTATTTTATTGGCTTCACCTTTTACTCATAAAAAATCAGATTCATCCTTATCCAGACCATTTTGATATGACCACCCCTTATACCACCCTTCCTCTTATCAAAGGTGTTATTCTAGAGGAACTCCTATGGTATCTCTAGGCTCTTTGCGCTCTCTATTATTGTGCTATCGGGTTTCCTACATATCCCATTTATCATTATATCTGTGATTATGCCAATACTCATTCCCACCTTGTTACACTTTTTCAATGATTTGCCCCTCTGTCATATTGGAGAAGTCAGTTCAACAAGCTGCTCACAAAGCACAATCTATGGACCGCTCCTCATAAATAGAAACAAACATTCTTCTATTTCTTTACTCTCCACAGAGAGCAAGCTCAGTTTGTTGATGGAACTATGTATATATAAAACCATGTTACTTTTTGGAACTCCTCTGCTGCTTGGCCCAAATATGAAAGTCGTCTCATGAAAAAGTTAGGCCAGACATTAACTAGGCTTAATGAGCAAGCCACAGATGACGTATATAATAGTTCTCCTCTTGGGTTATTCCTTTCTAGTCCTCAACTCTCATCTGTAGCTTCCTCTTCTACTTTACATGAGTTCCAACACTCATTCATCCTCAGTGGTTTGTCTTCTCCTCACCCTCAGGACCCATATCCATTTGAGTCTCAAGATCCCTACCAGCTGGACACATAATTCCACCATGATTGTCCTTCCACAGACCTTAGCAAGCTTCCTGCACCACCATTGGAGCCAGTCCTCTTGTCCTCGCCTCCTACAGATGCCAACCAAGACCTTGACGACTAAATCTCCACCTATTTCCAGGACCCACCATATGATGAAGAATATGCCAACCTTGGATCTGATCACGAGCCCATCTCCAAAGGCAACTGGTAGTGCTGCCACAACTGTCTCCCACTCGTCTTTGTCTTTTGCATGTGTCTTGTTGTACTAATTAAAGTAGTTATGTCTTGTTGTAATAATTAAAGTAGGACTATAGTTTTTCCTATCTTTTTGTAATAATTATAATCGCTTTGTAAAAGTAAGCTTTTTAGGTTTGTAGTCCTATTTGTTTACTTTAGTTTATTTGTCTGTTTCCTCCCTCCAGCTCTATATAAGGAGGGATTCTCTTCATTTGTAAGGCAGAAGTTTTCAGAATTAAAAACCCAAGTGATTTTCTCTCATGACTTTCTAATTTCCCCTTCTTTCTCCTTGCAACCCTGATCTTGTAATAGTTTAATTTTGTCTGCCGAGATTCAAGTATGCTCTACACTTGCCCTTATTAGCATGATCCTGTGCATAAGAAAGAATCATACTGTGATCCTAGAAAGATAACTCGCTGTGATTCTCTGAGTTTTTTAGTTTGATGAATACGTTCATAGATCCTAAAGTGGCTCTCTAAGATGATGTTGGTTGAGCCTTACCTGGATATTGAATTTATTCATTACACTGATTACCCTAAAACAAGTATTTCATATCTATAGTACTATACCAAAAGGGGAATAACAGAGAGAAACGTTTGATTTCTTAGCTTTTTACTCTTAAGTCCCCCTAAGATGTAATATAATATTAGGTTTTTAAACTCTTTTTTCATTGAATTCATTTAGATAATGAGATTTTATAAATAGTTTATAATTTTATAACATTATGTAATTAAGAACGTAGATGTCTGTAAAGATTAATATTAAAATCTTTTACATGCAAGGAATATTTATTTTTCAATAAATAATAATTTGTTCATTAATTACTTGTAACATTTATATTATGTAGTATTTATGTTATTAGATACATGAAATTTAATATAAATAAATAAGTCAAAATGTGGCTAGTCTCTGAAAATACATCTTCATTGATCGTTGAGGCTTACAATTCACATTGCTGAGACTGAACTTCACTTGAAAAAAATCTTTAGAAGGAAGAGTGCATAAAGCTAACCAAGTAGTAGTTATATAAAAAGAAATTAAATAAAGACATTGACATATTTTTTAATAATCTATTAATGATGAATAGTTTTTAGGAATGTGATAAATTGGTGAAGTGAAATAAGATAATATACTATTCAAAGAGCATTGATACATTATACTATCAATAGTTTAATTTCAGTTTAACACATCTTATTCTATATGTATCATGTTCAAGTTTCAAATTTATAGAATATTTCAAATTCAAATTAGTAATGGAGGTTACAAAATCAGAGTCATAAAGAAATCATCTTTAAATTATTTTTTATATATTATGTTAAATTTATTTTGTATCATACAAATTCTATTTGTGTATGTGCTCCCGAAAAACATATAGTACTCTAATCCATTACACAAATCGAGAATAATCGGAAAAAAAAAAACAGACTTTGTACGGCATTCCTTACAATCCTTAATATGATGTTATAGCAATAATTATATTAATCTACATATGTCTTTTTCTCATTAATCGATACTAATATTGAAGATCATTACATAATTAATTTAATATATAACGTGCAAGGGATGTTATTTTTAATGTGATGTTAAAAAATGCATGCAAACATAATTCATGATCATTTAAGGCCAGCGTGAATGAACTCTTCCTTTCAGATGAAACCTCCTCCTTACCATCTGCAACTTTGTTTCTATTTTTGCAAAATCGGCACCTTTGTTTTGGGAACATGGGTAAAAAAAATTTAATTTGTAACGCGTGGTGTTTTGCGGTTGGATTTAGGGTAATCTGCCACGTACCTTACATCTGAACCATTTCTTTCGTCTCATCCAATTAAAATTCTGGAATTTAATTCCAACGGCCAAAAATTTTCAACAACTTATTTGTTTTGAAGTTCGTGAAATGGACAAAATCTTGAGACTTTTCCTGCATGTTTCATGTTTGTTTTTCTAGCATATTATCATAAAAAAATTTAGTTTTATGTTAAGGTTAGATAAGTACCTTTATTGTACTAAATGCATTTTAATTAATTAAAAACTTGGAAATCATTTGATCCATTTTATATATGATTGATGTACCTGCAAGCTATGTAGCAGTCTGCTTTAAGAATCTTATGTCCCTTTTTACTAAGGAAAGGATAATATTATAAATAATATCTCATTTTCAAAATTTTGAAATAGGTGGACAACGAAAAGTTCTCTCTAACAGTTAGGAGATAATTAAGTTGGTACGGATGGTTAAACTTAATATTTAAGATTAAAATACTAATGTTATCTATTAAAAAATATTAATGAATAAGTATTTGTATTAAATATATAAGTTTTAAAAATTGAATTAAGAGATATCAGAGTTTTCAATTTTTTAAGAAAATAGTAGATTTTTGGACGTCACATCGTAAAAAATCTGTTAATGATTTTCGGTTGATAGTTTTGCCCCGCATTTTGATAGATTCAATTATTTGATTTTTTTAAGGTCATATCAAGTAATGAGATATCCTTATTTTTGATATTTTCAGTTTATAATATTATTAATATTTATTATTTTAAATTTAAATTCAATTAAATTTTATTGTTTAATTTAATTTCCAATTTTTTAGTGATTTCGATTATGCAAACTACTCTAACTATGGTAAATAATAACTAAACCACAAGTCAATCAAACATCAAACCACAAAATCAACACAAAAAAACCTCCCAAATTTGCAAATTACTCTTGAATCCTCCATCGATATAGCGAACGCTATTGACGATGAAAAAACCTTCATTGACGCCCTTTTTAGAACAAGAACACCATTGACCAAAAACCATCCATTGACGATAAAGGTAAAACCATATTTTCTTTTTAATCATCTTTAACAGTTTCAATATACTACTAAGCAAAATAAGATCATTCGTTATTCGTCTATCTGAATCAATCTATCGATAATGGTTGGATTTAGTAAAATTGTCATGATTTCTTTATTTTCTTATCATATTATATCACTGATTGAACATGCATGTATATTTTATTAATTTCAAATAATTTTTCGATAGTAACTATTGAGTATATCATCCACTGAAGACAAAGTTAATCTAGTTTATTGATTTTTCAATATTTTGTGATTTTTAATATTGAAAAGTAGTTAAAAAGATAGGTCAATGATAGAGTATAACATCTATTGAATATTACACTAGTTTAGTCAATGGAGGTTTGTTCGAATGTCAATAGCGGTTGCTGTGTGAATGGAGGTTTGTTCGAACGTCAATGACAGTTGCTGTGTGAATGGCGGTTTTGGTAGTAGAACGAATGATTTAAGAGGGTTTCTTGATTTTTTGTTGATTTTATGATTTGATGTTTGAGATCAACTTGTGGTTTAGTTACTATTTATGATAGTTAGAGTAGTTTCCATAACTTTATTTACGTTTTTTACTTTTTAAATTTTTTTACTCAATTTTGATTTATGGATTTGTAATTTGAATTTTAAATCTAGATGAGGGAAGTTAATTGTAGGCGGTTAGGGAGGCGAGATTATATGTTTTTAAATTTTTCGGTTATTTGGGAAGTGTAATTTTCCAATATTATCTCAATTACTGGTGGATTTCAAATTTAAAATTTACCTTTTCAATATTATTTCAATTAATGAGTTATAGGGTAATTAAGGTTTCCTCCGTTTGTAAGGTGTATACGCGGCGGGAATTCTTTCTTTTTGAAACTTCCTTAAATATGCTAATTACTTATTATGAAAATTGCAATTATATAAGTTTGAATTATGTTTACGTTAAGTATATTATATCATGTATTTATTAAATATATACTATGATACTACTACAAAACAAGCATTATTTTTAAATTTATTATAATTTTGGTGTTTATATCATTGATAGTATTATATCTTATTTATTGTTGATGTTATATTGATTTAATTTGAATTATGTTTAAGATTTTTTAATTTAATATTTTAGTTGAGTGTGGAGGTTATTGATTCTGTTAATTACGGTTTTGCTGGTTAATACATATAATTATAATTACGGTTTTCTTAATTATAGGATATTTCAATTAAGTCTATAAGTTTTAAATAATTGATTTACCCGAAAATATAGATAGTATATTATATATAGATGAGGGCTATTTTTGTCTAAATTATTGACTATTTTAAAAACTTTCTAATTTAGCTAATTGTATTGAAAATATGATATTACTTAAAACATCACTCATAATCTTTTCTATAAAGCAAATTTTCCCTTAATTAATGTGGTTAGCAAAAAAAAAAACCTAACGTTGTCATATGGTTGATTAATTCTAAGGGTTCATGAAATATGTTCCATACTTGATTAACTCTAAGGGTTCGTGAAACATGTTCTGAACTGTAAGTACTTAGCACGTTAAAAAACTAATGAAAAAGATGGTATACGAATTGGGATCATCTTATTTTTAAGAAAAATCTCAATTTTATATTTCATTAGTTGAACCAATTGAAGAAAAAATCGATTATTTATTCAATGAAAATCATTTCTGACACAAACTAGAGACAATTTAGGTAGTCAACAAGAAGCCATTCTGCAACTGATCAGATTAATTAGCTAAACTACTCTGCTTAAATTATAGCCCACTATCATTAAGAAATTTCCAGGTTCAAAAGTGATTTCTTTTTGTGTTGAAAGTGATCTCTGTTGTTTAATTAATGCAGCTTTACAAGTTATTTAATAAAACATGATGTGCCAATTATAAGACTATGTACATTTAAAAAAAAAATTGAAATGCTAAGTACTAGTGGTAGTAATCATGTCACACAAATATGAAACCAACTTTTCAACCCCACCTGATTTTAAAATAAACATTTGAATTATAAGCAAATATATAACATTAACTTTTTTAATAATTTACTTTAATTTACACAGACATTGTATTTAATTTCATCTTTTCTAAAAGTCCATATAAAATTTTATTCACAAAATACTCATGTGCAACTTATATTTTTTTTGGTAAAAATTTCATATTTTTAATCAGTGATATATACTCATTATGTATGAAAGAAGAAATAGAAATATAACAAATATTATTGAGTTATCACTATGAATTTTTTTCTAAAAAAAATTACAAATTGTGAGAATATTTTGAGAAAAATTATATATAAAATTAGATTTAAAATTTACCAAAAAAGTAATATATTTGTTGGGAAGAGAAACAACTTTTGAAGGTCGTCTACATTAACCTTTTTTTTTGTGTTACGAAATTAAAACCATATCAGTTGGCCAAATTAAGAAGATATTTACTCTCACTCCAAACCCATTCTCTCCTTTATATACACAGAAACACATTTGAACCCCAAATTAATATCCTAATTTGACCAAATCATTTGAATCATGAAAAGAATGGATCTTTTGTGTTCATCTTCAGCTTCCACTGCAATATGCTCGAGCCTCGACCACCGTTCCATGGTCCATCATCGCTATAAACCCGTTGATCATCACCAAGATCAACGAAAAGGCGAACGAAACGTCCCGTATTCATCGTCCCCGCTTCCGATCAATCCGAGGCCTTATTACGAAAAGATAAGGAAGAGTAATTCTAGTAAGCAAAGTGAGTTACGTAGAAAAAGCTCTGCGGACATATATGATTTAAGGTATAGTAGTAAAGCTGGTGGTTCATCTAGGCATCTTTTGGGTGATTCTTCTTTCATCGACTGGTCGTTGGAGTCTGAGTCTGAGTCGTCTGAGCGTGTTCCGGCTCTTGTTCATCTTGACAAGCCTGCCAAGCCGAGGCAATTACGTTCGCTGTCGTTGTCGTCTTCGTCGTCTTTGGGACGTGTCGTTAGGCTGGATGAATCTCTGCCGTTGAAATCTTCTTCTTCTTCTAATCATCCAACATCCCCTGCCTTGAGAACATCTTCCTCTGCTCGTTCACATGACCAGGTTTTCTATTTCAATTTTTCATTATTAATTATTAAGGAACGGCTAAGTTTATATACTGTCACAGTATACTAATAATTTTAATCCTACTATCGCTTTTATATAAATAAGATGTATGTTGTACATAGAAGTATATATTTTAATTTATAGGAATTTATTTTGGTTATTTTCTTACAATTTGAGTAATAATTCTTTGGTTTTTTGCTTGTGCGCGCAGGAAGTGAATCTGAGGGTGTCACTGCACTGCAAAGGTTGTGAAGGAAAAGTGAGAAAACATATTTCAAAAATGGAAGGTAATTAATTATTATGTACTAAATATTAGAATATATCTTCAAATTATGAATTATGTATTATAATCAATATTTTAAATATGATAAAATTATTGTTAAACTATCAAATAATCTCAAATTTAAGCTATTAGATTAAAGAAAATTTAATTATTTGAATTAATTTTAACAAAATATCGTTAAATTTGGATTATTAAAATATGCTGAAGAAGATCCTGACCAAATCACGTGACCTGCCTGACGATCGTCAGCAGCGGAGACATCATAAATTAGTCCGTTATAATTTACGGTAGATATGCCATTCTTATTATTTATTAGAGATTAATGGGGTTTTGCAAAAATGATGCAGGAGTGAGAGCATTCACTATAGATTTTGCAACAAAGAAAGTAACAGTGATTGGAGATGTAACTCCATTAGGTGTGCTAGCAAGTGTTTCAAAGGTTAAAAACGCACAGCTTTGGCACTCTCCAACTTCATCTTCTTCTCTATGGACAGCTTGACTTGAGTCAAAAGGTTTCTTTTTCTCTCATTTAATGTAGTAATTAATGGATTATATATATTCTGTAATTTCCATCACGGCGTGTGTGTGTCTGTTCTTACGATTCCGCTTTGTATTAAAGAAGTATTTTAACATATATATATTTGCTTTAATTATGTAATTTGTGAATTGTTAAATATTTATTTATGTATATTAAGATAATATTAAACAAAGAAATAGCAATGAGCCCACTGATCATATCTGGCTAAAAAAAACACTAAAGCTTTATACATTGTTATGTTATTACTGTTTATTGCTTTCCAAAAATATGATTTTGACACTAAGATATACAAATACTTTGGGAGCAATTTTAAGCGCACAGCCAAAACATTTTTTCACGAATCAAATAGATTGACACCTATAAAAATTTGTTAAAGTTCATAATCACTTACACAAGTGTGAATCAAGTGTTTCGCATCGGAACTTCGATAATCTTAATTGCACTATTTAAACATTATACATGTCAACAAAATTTAAATTATTTTGCCGTGATATGTATTGTAAGGCTTCATTTGATAATTCTGTTTATCGTCATATGCGTGTGTGCTTCCAGTTACAACTACTCTGGGTTCTCAATAAAAATCTTCATCTTATGAGTGAAAAAAAATTATGAAAAATTATATGAATTCTGAAATTTTGTGTCATGTTTCTCAAAAATTGAAATTTTGATTGATCTTGACCTGTAAATAGATATTATGTGAATTACAAACGACTCGCTACTAAGTTTTTAAGCTATTCTTACAACATTCAAGTAATGTCTAAGTACATTAACATGAACAATTTTATGTTATTTGACACGGTTATTGTTATTACTTCAAGCAATTTGAATACTTCAAGTAAAATAATTAACTTACTGAACACTACAAATTGACAAAGGTAATAATGTCTTTGTACAGGGTTAAAATTGTCCAAAATTTCAAATTTTGATATAAATATACTAATAGATTGAATTCGAAAATCACTTTTATTTTGGGTCATACATAGAGGGGAACCCAAATCAAAGAGCAGCATCATGGGTTTACAGCATGAGCACAACGTAGCTCTGAAGAATCAATGATAACAAAGTGAAGTGGTGAATCAGAACATAAAAACATAACACACTACACCACACCAAAATGATAATGTCCGAAAGCTACAACAATGGCATGCGTTTTAGCATTGTTGGTCGGCAACCACAGACACACACTAGTCGCTTCAGACAAATTACAATACATCACTTTCTCCTTTTCCCCCCTTCTTTTCTGTTCTCTCGATTCTACCCATTATATGTTAGTTAAGGCCTAAGGGCCTTCTAGTTTATAACTTGACTTTGGTGTATAGTTTTTTAGATTATTTGGAAAGATTATACATTTTTCAATTTGGCTAAGAAAGTTTATATTCATTTTAGAAAATAAAGAATTTTATATTTATGATCCACCAACTTCACATCACCACTTGCAATCCCTCTCTTCTCTCATCATTTTTTTCTTTCAAAATACACATGTCAAATCAATTTAATAGTATCTTCATCTTCTTTTTTATTTTTGAACGAATCTTTTCTTCTACTTGAATGGTTCAAGTAACTTTTTATAACTACTTGAACCTTTCAAGCAATTATTTTTGTTGTCAGTCAACACTCATACACGGGTGACTACTTGAAGAGTTCAAGTAGTTATTTATGACTACTAAAACTCTTCAAGTAGTTATTTATGACTACTTGAAGGGTTCAAGTAGCTATTTTTTTGTCGGTCAATTTTACACATACACCAAGGACTATTTGAAGGGTTCAAGTAATTTTTTATGACTACTAGAACCCATCAAGTAGTTATTTTTTGTTTGATCAGTCAGCAACTCAAATACTAGCGACTACTTGAGGGTATCAATAGTTTTTATGACTACTTGAACCCTTCAAGTGACTTTCTAAAAAAATAAGAAAAATGAACGTTGAATACTTGAAGGATTCAAGTAGCTTTTTATGACCACTTCAAGAAGTTTTTTTGTCAGTAAATAACTCATACACGAGGTGACTACTTGAATTGTTCAAGTAATTATTTATGACTACTTGAAGGGTTCAAGTAGTTGTTTATTTTTTGTCAATCAATTACTCATACACCAGGTAACTACTTGAAGAGTTCAAGTAGTTGTTTATGACTACTTGATCCCTTCAAGTAGTTATTTTTTGTTTGATCAGTTAGTAACCCGACTACTTGAAGGTATCAAGTAGATTTTTATAATTACTTGAACCCTTCAAGTAGCTATTTATGACTACTTGAACCTTTTTTAAGTAAAAAAATAAGAAATTTGAGCACTTGAAGGGTTCAAGTAACATTTTATGACTACTTGAAACCTTCAAGTAGTTATTTTTTTCGTCAGTAAGTAGCCCAGGCATCAGTTGACTATTGGAAGTGTTCAATAGTTTTTTAGGACTACTTGAAGGGTTTAAATAGTTGTTTATGACTATTTGAAAGGGTTCAAGTAGTTGTTTATGACTACTTGAACCCTTCAAGTAACTTTTTTTGTTAGTCAACAACTCATACACAAGGTAACTACTTGAAGGGTTCAAATAATTATTTAAGACTATTTGAACATTTTAAGTAGTTTTTTTTATTTGGTCAGTCAGCAACCCAAACACCATGTGACTATTTGAAGGGTTCAAGTAGTTTTTTATGATTACTTAAATCTTTTTTTGTTCCAAAAAATAAGTGAAAATGAACATTGAGTACTTGAAAGGGTTCAAGTAGTTTTTTATTACTACATAAATTCTTCAACTACTCAACATTCATTTTCTCTATTTTTTTTAGAGGCAAAAAGGCTCAAATAGTCATAAAAGTTATTTGAACCCTTCAAGTAGTCATAACAATTTACTTAAACCCTTCAAATAGTTATAAAAATCTACTTGAACCCTTCAAGTAGTCACGTGATATTTGTTTTGCTGTTTGATAAAATAAAAAACAATTACTTGAAGGGTTCAAGTAGTCATATACAATTACTTCAACCCTTCAAGTAGCCATCTGATGTCTAGGTTGCTAATTGTTGAAATAAAATAAATACTTGAATGGTTCAAGTAGTCATAAAAATTACTTGAAACCTTTAAGTGCTTAATGTTCATTTTTCTTATTTTTTGGAAGTAAAAAAAGACTCAAGTGGTCATAAAAAGCTACTTAAAAGGTTCAAGTAGTCATAAAAAATTACTTGAAATCTTTAAGTAGTCACTAATGTTTAGGTTGTTGACTGATAAAAAAAATAACTATTTGAAGTGTTCAAGTAATCATAAACAACTATTTGAACCCTTTAAGTAGTCACATGTTGTACGAATGATTGACTGACAAAAAACTAACTACTTGAACCCATCAAATAGTCATAAACAACTACTTGATTTTTTGAAGGGTTCAAGTAGTCATAAACAACTACTTGATTCCTTCAAGTAGTTATTTTATTTCATCAGTCAGCAACCCAACTTTCAAGTGACTTTTTGAAGGGTTCAAGTAATTGTTTATAACTACTTGAAAAGTTCAAGTAGTCACCTAGTGTATGAGTTGTTGACTGACAAAAAAATTATTTGAAGGGTTCAAGTAGTCATAAATAATTACTTAAACTCTTCAAGTAGTCATTAACCACTACTTGAATTCTTCAAGTAGTCATAAACAACTACTTGAACTCTTTAAGTAGTCATAAACAATTACTTGAACCCTTCAAAAAGTCACTTGAAAGTTGGGTTGCTGACTGATGAAATAAAATAACTACTTGAAAGATTCAAGTAGGCATAAAAAGATATTTGAACCCCCCAAGTATTCAATGTTCTTTTTTCTTTTTTTAGGAAGTGTAAAAATGTTGAAGTAGTCATAAAAAGCTATTTGAAGGGTTCAAGTAGTAATAAAAAACTACTTAATATCTTCAAGTAGTCACTCGTGTTTAGGTTACCGACTTATAAAATATAACTACTTGAAGAGCTCCAGTAGTCATAAATAACTACTCGAACCCTTCAAGTAGCCACCTGGGTTCAAGTAGTCATAAACAACTACTTGATGGGTCCATCAAGTAATCATAAACAACTACTTGAAGGGTTCAAGTAGTCACCTGGTGTATGAGTTGTTGACTGACAAAAAAAATATTTGAAAGGTTTAAGTATGTATAAACAACTACTTGAATCTTTCAAGTAGTCACATGATTTATGGGTTGCTTACTGACGAAAAAATTAATTACTTGAAGGGTTGAAGTAGTCATAAAAACTATTTGAACCCTTCAAGTACTCAACGTTCATTTTTTCTTATTTTTGGACGTGGAGAAGGCTCAAGTAATCATAAAAAGCTACTTGAATGGTTCAAGTAGTAATAAAAAACTACTTGATATCTTCAAGTAATCATTATTGTTTAGGTTACTGACTTATAAATAAAACATAACTACTTGAAGGGTTCACGTATATATAAACAACTACTCGAACCCTTTAAGCAGACACCTGGTGTATGAGTAATTGACTGAAAAAAATAACTAATTGAACTCATCAAGTAATCATAAACAACTATTTGAAGGGTTTAAGTAGTCATAAACAACTACTTGAACCCTTCAAGTAGTCACCTGGTGTGTGAGTTGTTGATTGACAAAAAAAACTATTTGAAAGGTTCAAGTAGGCATACATAACTACTTGAAACTTTCAACTAGTCACCTGATTTCTGGGTTACTTACTGACAAAAAAATAACTATTTGAAGGGTTCAAGCAGTCATAAAAAACTACTTGAACCTTCAAGTACTCAACGTTTATTTTTTCTTATTTTTTGGACGTAGAAAATGCTCAAGTAATCATAAAAAATTACTTGAATAGTTCAAGTAGTCATAAAAACTACTCGATACCTTCAAGTAGTCACTAGTGTTTGGGTTTCTGACTGATCAAACAAACACAACTATTTGAAAGGATCAAGTAGTCATAAACAACTACTTGAACCATTTAAATAGTTAATTGATGTATAGGTAATTGGCTGACAAAAAAATAACTACTTGAACTCATCAAGTAGTCATAAACAATTATTTGAACTCTTCAAATAGTCACCTAGTGTATGAGTGTGGACTGACAAAAAAAATAATTACTTGAAGGGTTCATGTAGTAATGAAAAATTACTTGAACCTTTCAAGTAGAAGAAAAAGTTTCGTTGAAAAATAAGAAAGAAGAAGAAGATATTATTAAATTGATTTGACATGCGTATTGAAAAATAAAAAAAAATTATGAGAAAAAAGAGAGATTGTAAGTAATGATATGAATATTGTTGGTCAGTGATATAAATGTTTTATTTTTAAAAATGGATATAAAATTTCTTAGCCAAAATAAAAAAAATGTATAATTTTCCTAATACCCTCAATGTTTTTTGAAAACATTGTTCCAATTTTAAAAATCACGTCATGAATTTGTCTGTCATAATTTTTTAACTAAAAAACATTAAAATTAGTTATAAAATTAGATTTTTAATTGGGCCTTTATTGTACATGTTTACAGTAGTTCAATGTTTTTCTCGTTTGTTTTGAACAAAAACAAAATTATATATATTCCTATTCTAAGATTATAATTTGCATGGTGATAATATCGTAGAGGAGTAGAGGAGAAAAAACACCCGCTCTAAAATCTATTCAATAATATTTTCGCACATGACCCAATATTCTCATTTCTCAAGTAGGGCCTATATCAAGTCCAAGTCCAGAACTCTTCTGTTATCGAAGTCACTATGATGACTGAGACACCTTCCACGACCAGATAGATGGACACAATCATGTCTATACTTTACACTATCGAGGTCACACGAATAACGTGGTAATCTCATACCTAAAATCATGACTACTCGAGATAGGCGATATCATTTTCATGTCACGATAAGATATAATAATCAATCATACAAGTAAATGATAGACACATATCAAACCTATCAGATAATGTCAATGATTATTAAATAGGATAAGATGATAACCAAAATATCATGATCGGAGAATATTTTTCATGAATATCTTCATTCCTTATCGGAATAAAAAAGAAAATATATTGAACCTGAATATTTGACTAATATAAAAAATCATTATTAATATATGATGACGGTAAGCAATTCTCCACACTGTTACATTTTTTTAAACATTCTACTGGCTTTGATCGTCAGAGTGCATTAAGTGGGTCACCGCCGGTGCCCTACCTACTGTTTTCATGATCATTCTTGATTTTTGCAAACCCCTAAACAAATCATCGAATGACACGTGATGAACCTCTCGACAGTTAATGTCGGCATATTTTTCACATCAAACACCGTCGCTGCAATAGTGAGACAATCGTTGAATAAGAACGAGGAAAGATGAAGGAAAACGTTTCGGATCAGCGTGAAAATCTGGTTTTGCGAGTCACGGTCATTTTTGTCGTTGCCACCGTGGATCGTCGTTAAAAAAACGAAAAATGAAAAATGAAAAATTCAACAACCGTGAGGAATCGGCGAGAGCCACAAGCTGCCGCCACGGTAAAAAGCCTCACCAAAAGGTCTTGAACCGCCATGGAGCCTCCATCAACGTCAACCCGCGGCCGCGCGGTCCGCCGCCGAACACACAAGCGGCTTCACCGCATCAGTCCTTGTCCGAGCCAAGAACCACAGTGAAAGCCGAGGAGGAATCTCCTCCATTACCTGAACGTGTAACTCAGATCTACAACGAAGAAAAATCTAAATTTTTGCTTCAGGTGTACACAAAACGAAAGACTTTCAAGATCAAAACCACCATGAAGAACGACGAAAAAAGATCTCCTCCCTTGCCGAACTTTAAATCTCAGATCTACATCAAGTGAAATGTTTTCCTACTGCGATGCACCCATAAATGGACTCGGGCAAAAAATTTCAGCCATTAGAAGCCCTTTCAGATCGTGAAAGGCTGTCGGGAATGACCGCACGCGCCCCCACGCACCACCGGAGGCGGCGATTTCTTCTCTACCCACGTCCATTTCTGGGTTTCCCTACCCGGTCCTTTCCCAGTGACCCACGATAGGAGCCCATGAGAGCTCCAGCCTGTGTGCCATTAAAGAACGTATGTTAATTCCTTGGGGATCGGGTGTTACAAACAATGAATAGATTATTTTTTTTCTTTAGGATTCGTATTTAACTTTCATAGATTCTTGTAAACTTTCTTCGAGAAATTTAAGATTATTATGATGTAATTATTTGTATTGAGTGGAGATGGAAACGATGCGAAAGGGGTATCGAAAAACTAATGAAAACTCGTATTTGTGAAGAATTTGTTACACAATGACATGTTCAATGTTTGGATCATAACTTTCACATCCATATCGGAATGGGTCAAATCAAAATCCTCTGGAAAAGATAACTCAAATACCCATTAGAGTTTAGGTCGAATTTTATGTGGGAAGTGATGGGATTTTTTCAATTTCTGTGATTCGGTTCGTTGGAACAAGATGAATCTCGTGAGACAGTGGGTGACGGTTGGCAATGGCCAGAGGTGAGATCAAAGGTGGAAACAGCAGTAGATGGTTTGAGATCATATCTCAACCTATCTTGAAGTTTGTTTTAAGACTTCAATATAAGATAGGGTAGGGTTATGCATGGCTAAAATATGTTTTAAATATTTATCTTTTATTCCGTACTATTTTATTTATTATATTTTATACCCAACATGTTTAGATAATTTTATTTTATGCACATCACATTTAGATACCATGTGGCTTTAGGTTTCTAAAAGGATAAGAGTTTGCTAATGCGTAATGAAGATAAAATTAAGCATAATCGATTATGGTATAAAATCACTAATCCTAGAAGCATGTTATAGTTTTATTTAAACATAATTTTTAGTTTAATAATCTCACTAGATATTTAACTTGTCGTTAATAAAATTGTGAGATTATTAGAATTTAGATAAAATTATGTTAGCTTAAATGTAATTCTATTTGAGGATGCTTGTTTAATCGTAGTAGGTTGCTAAAGATTAGGTTGGTTAATTACCTAATGTCACTTAGTGACCCATGACAATAAAAACTCACGTCATTTAGAGAATCAAGTGGGAGTGCGATTCTTAACCAAAACTTCTGATCTCCATTATTTGATCATAGTAAGGTGTTAGGGTACCTTGTCTTCAATCTTGGAAGCTCCCTAAAGGAGGATATCCGAAGTATCAGATATCACAAGTATGGTCTTCGTAATGATCACCCTGATAAGTGAATAACTGAAAACGATATGTCTTAGCAGGAGTTGCCCACTTGTTACAAGTTTGAGGGTAAAATAATGGCATACACTTGACTCATTTTTGTAGTATCCCACAAAAGCGGTTCTTATGACTTATTTCAAGATATCAAAGTTATACTTTATTTAATTGCTAGATATTAATACTAGATTAGTAGGATTACAATGCATTAATATCATATTGGTAATTAATTGGATTGGACCATCCTACCTAACTTTTTAAATGTGCGTTCTGCCTAAACGTGCATTTGTTTATGAGAGTTGGGATATCGTTGCTTACATTTCATGTTAATTTTTTTAGTTTTTTACTTTCATGTTATGATGTATGCTTTAATTAGAATATATATGTAATGATTAAATTTTTTATTATTTTTCAGTAATTAAAATGTTGTCCATGAGCCTATTATGATCTTTATTAAAAACATCATCGACACTAATGGATATTAACTGGGATTTTAATGTGACTGTAAAAAGAAGCAACTATACTCCTAATTAACGCTATGCTAGATCTTTCTTAGAGTTCCATTTAAGAGAATAAAATTAATATTGGCTATGTAGGTAGATTGAATTTAGCTCCATATTGCATAGTGTCATTATATGACAAATACTTCAGTAAATTCATTCTCCATGGAAGCTAATATAATTATTAATCTCTATTAAGATGTGTTAAACACAAAGATGACAAAAAAATCTCTGGTTGATGACCATATCCTTATCATTATTTAGGTCACATGTAGAAAATTTGAGGGTTAAGTAGGTTGTAGACGTGTTTTAGGGTAAGTGGGGGATTGTTAGGATTTGCCCTAAAAGCACCAGAATTCTATTATATTTATTGAGACATTTAGTTCTGATTAATAATAAATAATATATTTTTATATTATGCGCAATACATTCTTGTAGAAAGTCCACAAGCATAATAATACTTGATTTATGGGTCATATAGAGTTTAACTATTGGGAACAAAGTATTTAACCAAGAGTCATTTATGACTTGTAAATACTCAATTTCAAAGAGTAGTGAAGTTGAGCGTTTTACTAAAAAAGATTGTAGTACTTTAACTCTATTATGTAAAGTGACTTACTTTGGTCATTAGGTAGAGTATCTAGTTAGTGTAAAGTGCATTTGGAATGCATTGAAAGGATTAATGAGTCTGATTTTCAGTAAAGTACCATCAAATGAAAATCATGACTCATTACTATTATAATATAAGTGCTATCAATCTTGAGAGAGTTATGAGCTCATATTTAATAATTTAGTTATTTTAATATGTTAAGAATGAAACTTTATGAGTCAACATATTCCGTAGATTGGAAGACTGGTTATTAGATAGTGAGTCCATAGATTCAAAATAGTAGAACCCACAGAAACTTTTAATTAAATGGCATTGTACCTCTTATATAATTCACTTATGTGGTCACAGTAAATTAAACGCTTAGTATCTCTAGTAGAGTACTAGAGATTTAATAATTTTATTTGAGACGTCAAGTATGAAAATTATCATAGTTATTAACCAATAGAATGAATTTAGCACCTAAGGATGCCAAGATATATATAAATATTAGGTCGGTAGTAATTAACCTAATTATGCACGGTACTATATTATGGATAAGCATTACATAATGAATAATAAGTCAATGATAATTACGTCGAGTAATATAAATTATACTTGGAGTTCAATTATGATTTTATAATGGAGTTAATCATAATTAAAAAATCATAATTAATGATTAATAAATTTGATTATACGTTTAATTGATAAAATTTATTAATTAAGTAGAGAAATATATTTTTATCTTTATGGTCCCCTTACTAATCTTGGATTTGAGATACGCTGTGATGAAATTTGTTTAATAAATAAAAGATACAACATGAATACTCTATAGTCCATTAAGTCATGTGAAACTAGCACAGTCTTAATTCTAAAAGGTAAAGATTAATTAAAATAAAATAAATTAATTTTAATCAACTAAAATAAAAAAATAGAATAATACGGGTGGGAGTAAATTCCCAACGGTATCATTTGAATGGTTACAATTGTAACCATGGCCTTTCCTTTTGAAAGAGTGTTTTATTTGCAAGATGTTATTTTAAGTGAAAACTGTTTTTTTTTGTGGAATTAAGAATTCAATTCTTCAACAACAAGATGATAATACGGTTTTTTACTTCATGAAATAGAAAAACCATGGCCGAACATTTGGAAAAGTAAAGATGGGTTAGTTTTGGTTTAATTTTATTCGAGCGCTTACTCACTCATGATTTTGGTTGATAATCCGAGAAATAGTAAGGAAGACTATGAAGTTTTGATTTTCGATCTCATGCTTCAAAATATTTTTTTCTATCCATAATTGAGTAGGTTGTTTCTCAAATTTTCCAAGATTCAATATTTTCCTTTACAACTATTCCTTCAATTCGGTGTATCGTTAAGACTTGCAAGTGGTTTGTATGCGCTTCACATTATAGAGGTGGTGAAATTTGGTGTGTTATGAAATATGTAAATGAGCACACTTATTCGTTGGACATTGTATAAAGGGATCACAGCCAAGTTACTTCGGCAATTGTTTGTGAGTCTATAAAGGATAAGTAATATGTGTGGAGTTGGTGATCACACACAATCTTAGGATATTATTCACCACATGTGTGTGAAGCAGGATATTAGTGTAAAGTTACTATAAAGCTTAAAGGGTAAAAATATAAAGCACTTGATATGATTCATGGATCTCCAGAGGAGTCTTATGTGATATTACCTTCTTATTGCTTCCACTTGCAGAAGAATAATCCTGGTATGGTATAAGATTAGTTACTATAAGTATATATTTAGTTACTATTTTTAATCAAATCATTGATACATATCAATTTATGTGTTATGTAAATAGTTTTTGTATGTTGTAGGTACTATCACACATTTAGATACAAGATTGTGATGGTAGTCTAAAATATATATTTCATGGCTTTGGGACCTTCTTTAAGTGAGAGTCATCATTGTAGTCTTGTTATAGGGGTCGACGGGACATGGTACACTTCTCATCGCTTCAATGCTTGATGGTAATGACCAAATTTTTCCATTGCTTTTTGTCATTGTTGATTCGAAGAATGATCTGACTTGGGAGTGGTTTATAGAGAAGTGGAATTGCACCCTTGGATATCGTGAAGAGTTAGTAAATATTTCTATTCGATATAATAACATTCCGAAGGTTGTTTTCAAATCTTTTCCAGATGCTCATCGTGGTTATTGCATGTAACATCAACTTTAACAATTTAAAGATGATATATAATAAGTTCAAGCTTGATAGTTTATTTTATAAATTGTGAGGGCATATCGGACGGTAGATTTTGAGTTGCAAATGCATTGTTTAGAAGCCATAGTTCATTATATACACTCTTACTTGAAAGATGTTGGGTATAAGAAATGGGCTCGTGCATGCTTTATTAGACATTGGTATAATGTTATGACTTCAAACCTTGTGGAGACATTAAATTCTATTCTAAATGATGCTAGATCGTCACATGTTGCTTGCTTAATGAGTATATTCAGCAAAAGTTTCAGCTATGGTTTTATGAATGAAGGACTACCGCTAGTTGTATGGTTACTTGTTTGACAAAGGAAGTTGAGAAAGATCTATGTGCTCAATTTGAACTCACTATTACTAAGGATGTGATATTTCTTAACTCAATTTTTATTTCATTTTATTTATTACATTCATAGTTGACAATTTTCTTGAAATATTTAGTATTAATTTTATTTTATCTTAATATTGATTGTAGGTTTACAGTTTTATATTATTACATCGCAAGCTTTTTATGGTGATATCGAACATGTTGTCGACATTACAAATAGTCATTGCACTTGTAAGAGGTTGCAGTTAGATCAACTTCCTTGTTCTCATGTGTGTGCAACACTTACAAGGCGAAACTTATCACCATATTCATATACTTCAAGTATTATATGAAGAGTGAGCTTGAAGCTACTTAGGTAGCATCTACTAACCTCATTGGTAATGAATGTGATTGGTCCGTTCTTGATGATGTGAAAGATCAAAGGATTTTATCTCTACGTGTGAGACATTCTTCGGGTAGGCCGAAGACAAAAATGCATTTGTCTTTAGGTGAAAACATGCTCAAATATAAATGTAGTACTTGTGGTATTTTTGGTCATAATAAGATGGTTGCAAGAATCTCGTTAAATATATTAATGGAGATGATCGTAAAAAGAAACACTTGATATGATGTGTTTGTTGATTTTGATTTTAGTGTCTTTTAGTAGATTAATATCCTTATTGAGATGGTTTTGATTTTATGTTTTGATTTTAGATTATGGATTTTACCTTTAGATGAATGTTTATTTTAGATATACTTTTTCAATTGTTAAAATGAGAAAAAAAAAGAATTTCAATACAAGTTTTCTATTACTCTTATCCCATGTGGGGCTGTTTCAGATAATTAAACTCAAATAGGGTAATGGTCACGCTGAAAATATATGTATTGTTCACTAATTATTTAGTTTATGTACAGTTTATATTAACATACTAATAGTATATTTTTATATACTTATAGTATATTGTAGTATGCATCATATAATACCGTTTTATTATAGACATGTATAAAATCTTTTTCAACATTTTTTTTGCTTGTTTTGACTTGTACTTATTGTGATATTCAAGAAGAAGTTATCCACTGATACAAAAAGATTAAGATAACTGAATACTATGAATAATGGCTTTATACCTATAGTATATTATTATTTACTCACCAGTATAAACATTATTAAAAAAGTTTAATAAAGTACTTTTTTCATCATTTTCACCAATTAAACATTCAAATATTGAAGTCATTCAAAATTGTCTTATGTGTCATAATATAATAAAAACTTTTCCATGAAGCACTCAAAAGCATTCAAATAGTTAATTAACCAAATTATCATCTTTCAAATATATTATCATCATCCGTCCTATCTATTCATCTCAATTAACAACTAACCAATTTATCTATAAAGCCTACCATTAAGTAGTGTATCATATTTTCAAAAAGTCTAGCTAATCATAACCTATATATTCTATCATAAAGTCATCATATTCAAAGGTTGTGAAAAGAGTTTGAAGCTTGATGTGTCGTATTCGATATTCTTTTTAGTGGTGGCTGCTCCTTTGGGCTATTGACTGATCCTTCTAGGCTGGTGGTAGTTCCTTCTAGACTTATGGCTGCTCCTTTTTAGACTAAGTTAATGACTCGTTGTGATTTCATAATGTAGGTGGTTGTTATGTTCACTAGTCGTCGCCTTTTTTTATTTCCTTCATTGTATGCATTAAAAAACATTAAGTACCATCTACATTAAATCTTTGTTTCAAATTACTTTCTTATGTATACATATACCTTCATGTGCAGTTCTTTGATCGTTGGCAAAAAAATTCATGTTTATCAGCCTCCTACAAAATAGAGTTCGCAGCATATAATTATATACCTGAAGTCACTAGGTATATACATACAATATATAATTATGTTTGAATTTGTTCTTACATTATTGTTGCCGCCTTCTATGTTTCTAGAATCACCCTCTTTGTTCGAGAACCAACCTCTATGTTTCCTGAACCACCATCTCCATTACCATCGTTATCATTCGTGTTGTCATTCTCTTTTTCCTTCATAAAAAATTAAATGTACGTTACATATTAATACTAACTATTTTATACAGTTGAAACATGTTTCAAATAAACAAATGACTAAATTAACTATGCATAGTATCTGAAATCGGTTACCTTGGAAGGTTCATTTTATTCTTCAAATTTTAACGGCAATGTGTGTATCTCACTCATTTTTATATCCATGTCCACCATGGGTATGTTCATTTCTTGTTGTCTTTTTTCAGTTTATCAATTTTTCTTGCCAATATAGCTATAGCTTCTCTATTCTGAAAATTCTTTTGCCTCCTCATAAAAAAATTTCATCAATGTTGATCATCTTCATATGGTCCAAATCTATGTGGTTGCAAGTTGTTTTGGAAGGAGAATGTTTTTCAAACAAAAAATCTTGGCTAATTTAATTTTCAAGTCTTGGTTGACATAAATGCATTAAAAACACAAAGACTCTCCCTAGACATCCATTTAATATTCGGGAATGCTTCATCTAATAAATTACACTCAGGTAATGACTTTTTGTTTAAAAAATGATAAGGTCCACAATTTAGACACGTTATCAATGCAAAATCCCTAATTCTAAATTTGATTACATGTCTTGCGATGTTAAAAGCAAAGCTCATCACTACTACTATTGAAGCATTGTCTCCTAGTTAAGTGTAATAACAATTGAGGAGACATTTTATGTAGCTTTATGTTAAACACATTACCTAGCATATTTTACTAAATATTTATCTTTCCTCGATTATGAACCAACATCTGAGTTGTGACAACTACTCTAGTTTGCTGTATATGTTGATCTTTTTATTTGCTTTCCATAACTCAGGTAGGAGGAACAGTGGATATTCCTGAACAATAGTAAGAAACAAGATTATTTAAATTAAATTTGACAGTGGTATATATTTAATTATTGTCCCTATATGTTTAATTACTATTTTTGTTGTATTTAGCTTTCAGCTTGTGCCTTATTATGTTTTGATCTTGATGAATTAGGTTCTTGTGGACTTTCACTATATTCTGTACTTGCAGCTTCATTTGATTAACTCTATTATATTTGTGGCAGCTTTCTTTTAGGTTTTCTCAAGATTGTCCTTGGCATTGATGAAGCCCCCCCGTTAGTTGAAGTCCGTTGCTACTTCTTGGTTGTTCTTAATAAATCAATAATTACGTGTAATTCATGTATAAAACATCTAATTAGGTGATAATGAGTATATATGAACATTCACTTTTCAATGTACAATACATATCTTTGTTTCAGCAACTGATTTTCCTTTGTTATTTGTGTTTGTTTTGATTTCATTGCCTTTTCGCTCTCTTTACTACTGATCGTTTATTCTTTATTGTAATTCTGCCAATTTTTCAGATACAATAATGCATGTTAAGACAATGAAAATATACTACACTTTAATGAATAATAGAGAATGAACATAAGAGAAGCATGTTAAATTGAAGTCGCATATAGTAAATATATATTTATATATTATAGGTATATAAATATATGTTATTTTTTATTGCTTGTAAAACTTTGTCAATGTGTATTGAAACTCTGTGATGTTAACACAATTAAGTAAATATACTACACTTTAAGGCTCAAATGATTTACAGTAGATTCTAACATACTAATTCAAATGCACAAGTGAAATATGCTGCAACGTGAACTTAGAAAGAAATAAGAGATGAAATGAGTAAAACATGAATTATGATGTCTGGATCATAATTTTTACTCGGATCAGTGGTAGGGTCTTGTGGATTTGATTGAGTACTATAAGATCCTACTAAATATTAGCAATTAACATATATAAAAAATGCACATATGAGATTCTTAAAACAATACTAATTACTCACTGAGGTGAGTATGGTCGTTAGGGATGGCAAGTTGCACTGGCCTGTTACAAACTCTTCTGCTCTAATCTCCATCAAAGAAGCTTATGCCAGTATGCTTTTCCCTTTAAGAGGTATTCTTGATAGGTGGATTTGGGACCCTGTTCCTAATGATAGGTTTTCTACATCTTCTACTGTGTGCTTGGGCAGACTTTGTTTGGTTTACTTGTAATATCCCTAAGCACAACTTCATTAGATAGCTTGCTTGTAGGAACAGGCTTTCTACCAACGACAAACTTGTTAATTGTGGTATCTCTATTGATCTTGACTGCATTCTTTATGTAATCGTGTTGAAAGCAGAGATCATTTATTTTTTACTCTTCTTTTTCTAGTTATATTTGGTCAACTATTACTCAAACATGTGATCTCAGTTGTAATGCATCTTGCTGGGATCAAATGCTTAAGTGACTAGTTACCAATACTAGGAAAATGTACTTTAGGAGCCTTATTATTAAGCTTGCTTTTAACTCCTTTATTTATAATATTTGGGGTGAGAGGAGTGCTAGAACTTTTGAAGGGAAATTTAGGGATAAGACTAGTTTGTTTATGGCCATTGTCAACTCTTTTAGAGATAGGCTACGAAACCAACATTACCTCCCTAACTCGCCCATAAATAAGAGGCTTAATGCTAGTTAGAACCCCCCCCCCCCC